>JAMZEH010000038.1:1550000-1835000 GCA_024699665.1 Ostrea denselamellosa
TTTATAATGGAGATATAATTAGAATCTCTCGTCTCGATCAAAGCCATTGATTAAAAAGAAAAGCTTACAGAGTTTTTCTCAGCCATTATTTTGTGTCAAAAGAAGAAATAAACATCACTTTCGGTGACAAATAACTGTTTTGAAAGATGCATTCACAGCACTTTGATATGTATATATATATATATAAAATTTGTAAAAAAAAAATCCAATATTTGATACAGCATATATATATATATCCAATAACAGAAGTCAAGAAACACAAAGCTCGAATTAATTACATTCCACTGTAAGCGTTTTCATTACTAAGCAATTAAATTTCATTTTGATAACTCTCTGAAGAGGCATGAAAGCCAAAAGCGCATCCAGTGGAGTATAATTAATCCGAGTTTTGTGTTTCTTGACTTTTATTATTGGATATATTATACATAGGTGACCGTTAAGGCCCATGGGCCTCATGTCTGTTAACAAACAATCAGAAAATATTAAAATATTAGTTCATATACAAATGCAATGACTGAATAATTACATAAATGTAATGGCTTTCTTCTATTAACCAATGTACCTTTTGTTCTTGAAGACGATTGATCTCGCGATTGAGGACCTGAATCTGGAGGAGCCGGAATACCATCTTGACTGCAATGGCCGGGTGCCAAACCTCGAAAACTGATGGCAAGGCTAGATGCTTTAAATGATTAAATCAAGGAATTCCATAGAACTCTTAACTTGCAGTCAATCATCGTATTTAATGTGCTAATACAGTGTGGTACCCTTCCTTCGCAGATTATAAACTAAGGGCAGTCGGGATATAAAATCTTTACACAGCCTTCCTTGATGGTAAAAAGTAAAAGACACCCCCCTCCTTGAAGTGTAATATTCGCTATACATATACTTTTTCGTTTCTCATGCACAGAATTTCGATGCCTTTCAAACTGTGTTTTCATGCGATCATATTATTTTTTTTATGTCGACCAGTAATGTTAAACAGTTTTAAAAAACTTTGTAGTTTACAGTGCAATTGTATAAAGCAATAGGGAAAACAAAGTTTATATGGTTTGAAGTTTTTAAAGAAAAACATCCGTGTGTATGTTGTATGTGAGTAACTGCAGTGTTACATTAGGTTTTTTGTTTTGTTTTGTTTGTTTGTTTGGGGTTTTTTTTGTCTATTTGTTTGTTTTTTTACTTACTTTTTTTTTTTTGCCATGCTGATCCATCTTACCATCTCGGTGATACTTTTTCATGTATTTGTGATAATGCTGTATGTGCAATAAATATGTTTATAAAAAACAATCTCGATAACTTTCTCACCTGAGCGGGAATGCGCTTTTCCTGATCAAAGCATCGATTGTTTCTATACTTTTCACAATGTTGATTTATGAAAAGCAACTTAGCCCAGTTCAACGAACTTAGTACAAGTCAATGAAAGCACCCCTGATTAAAGAGGATTCATCTGAAGTTACACACCTTATCTCCAGTGGATATGACAGAATCTTTCACTCATTTGGAGACGTCACCATTGCCAGCTGCAAAATTTAAGCCTATGCTCGGTGCTCTGAGCAGGGAGGAGTCTACCACTGTGATATGGGGCCTCGGTTTTTGTGGTCTCATCTGAAGGACCCCCACCCCACCCCCCTAACCTCTCTCCCCCTTTAGTCACCTCTTACAACAGGCAAGGAGTACTGAGGACCTACATGTATAAAGTAGTCTGCGCCCAAAATATGAGTTGCTATACTCGGGGCGCTGTAGCACTTACGTCCACGTGATGGTTATCGGTTTAAAAAAAAAAAAAAAAAAAAAAAAAAAAAAAAAAAAAAAAAAACAAGAAAGGGGGGGGGGTAGGTGGGAGTAGGGGTGAGCATCGCGTTTCTATGGCGCCGAATCGACTCCAACTCTGTTGTTTATTATAAACTTTATATCTTGATTTTTTGAGATAATTTGGCGGTGGGGTGGGGGTGGTAAAGATTGCAAATTATTAGGGCAAAATTACGACAGAGCGCAAAGTAAAACGATGATTAAAATAGGTCGCTAAATTTGGGGTTTAATTAATCGTTCGTTTTTGCGTTCTGTCGTCTTTTCATTATTTGTAGGTGAAAAGATGCACATTGTTCTGACTGTCTGTTGTCTTTTCTGATATATTTTCATCTTGTAAAAATCGGAAGAAAAAACATTGGAGAACTCTTCAAAGGTCATAATTCCAAGAGCCACGTGTGTACCATTTGTTATGATGATGTGCTAGTTTGTTCAACCATGATCTTTGGGGTTGGGTTGGGTCATTTTATGGTTTTAGAATTTTACTTTTATATATGTAAGGAAAATTAATCATAAAAATCTTCTCAATATCTACAAGACAACAGTTTGTGAAATTAGAATGTAATAATCTTCATATGATTGTCCACATCCAATGACCCTCCTCGGGACCAATATTAAGTTAAAATTATACAGGAAAATTCTCTAAAAATCATCATCCCGAATGCCACAAAACTGCACAAATTCAAGGTTATATAAAGTCATCTTTATTTAATGCAAACTCAGGTTAAATGTGTTTAAACGTGGCTGCAAATCTATAGCTTGCTGGGAAAAATGTCACGTCACATTTTACCGTAGAGAAGACACTTCTGCAGGTAGTTCAAATCTCGACCCCCCGACCCCCAATTTTTCAGGATTTAAAAGTCGAACAAACAAGGGTAAATGAGATGAGAGACGTCATAAAATGTTTTGTGTATGTATGCTACAGAAACAAGTGTCCGTAGTTTACATGCACTTTAAATTATGGCCGGCAGTCATTTACCAGAGAGATCAGTTGAGCTACCTTACTGGGAATTCGGGTTTCCTGGATTAAATCCCGTTCTGATCCATTTAGTATTTTCTCTTCCTAACTGTTACACCGTGCTACACCTTTCCAGTCTTTTATCATCTCAAACATTCATCCACAGCTGCCTTTCTGGGAAACAAATTCTGGCAACACTAATTTCTAGACATAGTATGAAACAGCAATGAGACGAATTAATGATACACCGTTCTTCCTACGAATCGGAAAGCAGAATGAAGACAGCGGTCGCAGCGTTTGTGTTTGTTCTTTTCGTGTTCTTTATTGTTATTGACGTCGTTGACAGTACGTGTCCCTGTGAAACTGAACAACTGTGTGAGATTATTAAGGATGATAAACGAAAGGAGGTTTGTTTATAGGCTAATACTTTGATTAGGAATTTCGACACCCCTCCCTCTTTCAGCCATTTGTTGTCTTGAACCCAGTGTTGAATGCTCCATTTCAACACCCTACATTGTAATAAGTAATTTGTTTGCATATTTGTAAAAATAATGCTTAAATTTATTTGTGTAACCTCAGGTAAAGTTAAATGGAAAGTACAAGCAAACACTTTCATTTTCACTATTTCAGGCTTTAAGGTAAAACCGATTGAGTGCAATGGTAGTTCATACCCAGGATCTTTCACTACAACAACTCTATTTTTTATGCTTCAATGATATTTTATTTTGAACCGTTTTAATTTGAAGATGCACCTTTTTTTTCAGAGTCTGCAATTTGATACAGACTGATCTACTTTATAGTCTAGGCCTATTTTTGAACGTCATATGATGGGGAAATATTTATCTGTACTAGACAGTAACCCATGCAAGCATGGGTGGATACAAAGTAATTATAGTAAATCCGGAAATAAAAATCAGACATTGGATTTTTGAAGCCTTAACTGAAGAAAAGTAACATAAATGTGATACCTCCATTTAAATGAAACAGTTTTGAAATTTTATTAAGCAGTTCTTTCAAATTAAAACTTGCCTTGAAATATTGAACACTGGATTCCAAAACGAATTAAAGTAGGTTAACTTCTATACATAAATATAAATTGATTCAATCCAATCAGAAAGAAGTCAAATTTCCTATTGAACTTGACCCATCTCTGATAGAATTTGACGAATAAATTGAATAGTTTGCTAAGCTGGTTTTCAGAATATCTATGGGGTGAATTTAAAAATTCATCGAAACTTCAGGTGTTTGATATGTTAACCTATGACAGTTTGCAAAATGTTCATTTTGATTAATGTGTTGAACTATGATAAGATGAGAATCGTAGGAAAAATACAGTGTGGATAGCACACACACACCCACCCACATATATATATATATATATATATATATATATATATATAGAGAGAGAGAGAGAGAGAGAGAGAGAGAGAGAGAGAGATCTTATGCCCCACCCCCTTCCAATGCGAACTGAAACAGAGACCTACTCCTACTTATGTGAAATCCCAATGTGAATTAAAAATAGACCTACTAAAGAGGACTATTTTGAGAATATATTTATACTATCTGTAAATATATATATATTTATATATATATATATATATATATATATATATATATATAATTTTTTGTGTCATTTAAAAAAGATTCACGATGCCAAGACGTGCCGCATTTTGTATACCCCCAAATCCTGACAACCCCCACGTAAATAAAAAAAACCAGACTTATCCCCGACCACGTGAAATCCCCACCCCGACCATGTGAAATCCCCGTGTAAATAACCATGTAAATAAAAAAACAGACCTATCCACGACCATGTGAAATCCCCACGTAAATAAAAAACAGAGCTATCCCAGACCCTGTGAAATCCCCACGTAAATAAAAAACAGAGCTATCCCAGACCCTGTGAAATCCCCACGTAAATAATAAACAGACCTATCCCCGACCATGTGAAATCCCCACGTAAATAAAAAACAGATCTCTCCCAGACCATGTGAAATCCCCACGTAAATAAAAAACAGAGCTATCCCAGACCCTGTGAAATCCCCACGTAAATAAAAAACAGAGCTATCCCAGACCCTGTGAAATCCCCACGTAAATAATAAACAGACCTATCCCCGACCATGTGAAATCCCCGCGTAAATAAAAAACAGACCTATCCCCGACCAGGTGATATATTACGTGAACCCACGTGAACAAAAGCACCTAGGCCTACCGTATATATCGCATTGTTTCACATTCTTTTGGGATCCACCCCTCTTATTTCTTAATGTGTGCACCTATTTTAAAAATTTCTCGGTTAGAAATTTCGAATTGTTTGCCATTTTTATCAGTTTACTAATCAATTAACTGTAATAGATAAAAAATGATATGATATGTTATATATTTATTGATATTAATCATAATTAATCATCTTTTAATATGAATTATAACGAAATTAATTATTCAAGTTTAATACTGTTATTATGCCTTTCAAGTGGTTGAAGTAGTCAGTTACCTTTAAAATTATTCAGGTTGATATCTTGCAAGCACTTCATTTTGATTGATTGATTGACTGATTGAGGTTTTACGCCGACTTGGCAATATTTCAGCCATTTTACGGCGGCACTTCATTGGGCACCTGTGGTGGTAACTGAGAGAAATGTCAATCATGGGTAACTGTTGAGAAAAATGTCAATCATGGGCACCTGTGGTGGTAACTGAGAGAAATGTCAGTCATGGGCACCTGTGGTGGTAACTGAGAGAAATGTCAATCATGGGCACCTGTGGTGGTAACTGAGAGAAATGTCAGTCATGGGCACCTGTGGTGGTAACTGAGAGAAATGTCAATCATGGGCACCTGTGGTGGTAACTGAGAGAAATGTCAATCATGGGCACCTGTGGTGGTAACTGAGAGAAATGTCAATCATGGGTAACTGTTGAGAAAAATGTCAATCATGGGCACCTGTGGTGGTAACTGAGAGAAATGTCAGTCATGGGCACCTGTGGTGGTAACTGAGAGAAATGTCAATCATGGGCACCTATGGTGGTAACTGAGAGAAATGTCAATCATGGGTACCTGTGGTGGTAACTGAGAGAAATGTCAATCATGGGCACCTGTGGTGGTAACTGAGAGAAATGTCAATCATGGGCACCTGTGGTGGTAACTGAGAGAAATGTCAATCATGGGCACCTGTGGTGGTAACTGAGAGAAATGTCAGTCATGGGCACCTGTGGTGGTAACTGAGTGAAATGTCAGTCATGGGCACCTGTGGTGGTAACTGAGTGAAATGTCAATCATGGGCACCTGCTGTTAGACCCACTGTCCCTTTGTTCCACCTACTGTGTTCCGTAAACCAGTGGAATTTTTGTGAAATTATACATAAAGTTTGAATATGTTTGTCTTAATTACTAGGTTTTTATATTCTCGTTGGATAAGAGAACAGAAAAATGGAGCCGTTACGATTGGTCCAAAGTTACTACAGTTGTCATGGTGGGATACATAAACCTCGATCTCATGTGTTTTGCTCATAAACACGGAGCAAGAACAGTTCTAATAGGTAATGACTATTTTCATTAAATATTTGTACCCACGTGAATATCAAGAACTTCTGTTAACTTTATTCATACAAGAACTTGCATACTGTATTTTGAAGCCAACTATCCAAAGGCAAATCTAACCAACACAGATCAAAGAAACAAATGGGTAAAAGACAATTTAAACACTGTCCAGAAGAATTATCTTGATGGAATAAACATTGACTTTGAGGACTTCATTTCGGAGAACAGATCGGATCTGAGAGACGCTTACACTGCGTTGGTGAATGCTACTTTCCAGGCATTCAAACAAGTCAACAAAAATTACCAGGTAACTTACTTACCAAGGTAGTCAAACGACATTACAGATAACTCGCATATCAAGCATTACCAGGTCCAGACAGATCTTAATTATCTAGACACTCAAACAGACCAACAAAAATGACTGGATTATTTACTGAGTATTTACCAACATTAAAACAAAATTACATGTAGCTTAAGTACTGGACTGTTATACCTGGGGGGCGGGGGGACGCATTCAAAGATTGCAACATTCCTTTTTCTTTACTGAATTTCATTTTGCGTTTCTAGGTAACGGTAGATGTTGCTTGGAGTCCAGTAGGAGTTGATCAAAGGTTTTACGACTACCTGAAACTTAGTTATGTCAGCGATTTCCTTTTTATCATGTCATACGATGAACAAAGTCAAATCTACGGAGAATGCATCGCAGGCGCGAATTCTGGATACTACAAAACATTATCGGGTATAAATATATCAAGTACACAAAGTAAACAAGATAATTAACATGAACATATCCACATTTTATAGATGTTTGTCATAGTATAAAGACAGAAAATTGTGTTTGAATAAAACCCCCAAAATGTTGTTCATTATAAAAATTTTATTATGCTTTTTTTCGTCCAAAGGTTTCTATAAATATTATGAAATGGGAGTGGCTTTGTCTAAGCTAGTACTAGGAATACCATGGTATGGTTATATTTACCAATGTGAAAGCATTACAGAGGTACGGCATATAAACATCATATTGAATGGGAGAGTGCTCGAGTAGTTAATCTTCTTGTATCATTTTCATGTGTGAAGAGTATTATCTATGAGATTCAGTGTATTTATATATAGACTCGTTAACTGATAAATGACTACCATTGTGGGTGTTCTGAGAAGTGTATTGAATGCGAAATACAGGTTTACTAAACATACCTTTACATTCTAAATAGGAGTATCAAGAAATTATTTGCACGTACCCATTTAAGAAGTAAATTTCATTTTTGAAGATTCACGAGGACATGAACTGCGATGATTCGCGCCAGCATACTTCATGACGCGCGTTATTTAGCGCTTCATTTATTTTCAAAAATGAAATTATTTTATATATTTATACATTCTACGTTCATTTCATCTACTATACACCGTATGTTAAAGTATTTACTGTATTCATGAGTAGTCTTTAATAGTGAATTCGAACCCAAGCCACATAATTGCCTGTGATTACAGCTGGTAAAGATATAAAAGGCAAAATATTGAAATATATATATATATATATATATATATATATATATATATATATATATGCCATAGGACTACTAGTATTTTATCTGTAATTAATTTGTTTTTCAGGATAATAAATGTGCAATAAAACACGTTCCTTTCCGAGGTGTTAATTGTAGTGATGCAGCAGGTTCAGAAATTAATTATAGTTACATTATGACGTCGTTGCTGCCAAAGTCATCAACTGGCCGCATGTGGGATAAGAAAACCCTTTCTCCGTACTTCAATTTTGTAAATAATGTAAGTGTGTCATGGAACTTTATTCTAATATTTATCCCTCGGAGTAATATTTGACATTGTATAATTTACTTTCTTTAATCATTTGCCACCTTCGCTAGCCAAGGGTTTGCGATCCGCTTCACTTCTCTAGAACGGTTCGTAAAGCCTTGGCTAGCGAAGATGACCATTTTCATGCATATATGTATGTATCCAGGTTCTATGTCTATAAAGAGACAAACTTGAGAGAAAGAGAGAGCAAAATGCAAGTTATAATAAAATTATATGATATTGTAGTCAATAAGTTACCAAATATGGTACGATGACCCGGAGAGCCTCGTTTTCAAATTCGGTATCAGCGCTTACTTCGGATTACGAGGGGTGGGAATGTGGAATGCAGATGCTGTAGATTTCCAGACGGACCCAGAGGGCGCCAAGAAAATGTGGGACACTCTTCCAAAGTATGGAGAGAATTCACCCTGAAAACAAAATATCAACGAGTGTAAAGAACATTTACTATATAGCTTCACTTTCATTTGTCGTAATGGTCATTTTTATTACAAATAAATTATTTTTTAATTTGTATATTTCATCATGTGAAGGGCCTCCATGGCCGATTGGTTAGAACATTACGCTCAAAATCACAAGGCCTCTCACCTCTAGTCGGCGCGGGTTCGATTCTCGCTCGCGCCGATCTATGTGAGAAAGTTTTCCAGTTTACTTTCGGAAGGTCGGTGATCTCTTCCTGGGTACATTGTATCTGGGTTCTCTCCTCCACCAATGAAAACTGGACACCACCAGATAACTGAAAAATTGTTGAGTGTGGTGGAAAACAACAACAATCAATCAATCAATCAATATTTCATCATGTTTCATACCAAGTTGTATTACCTGTCAGTAGTTTCAATTAGACTATCATACGTGTACTTAATGTTTGATTTAAAAATTATAAATTCCCATTGAATTCTTTCTATAGACATGCTTTTTACTCCTTCAAAGCTAAATATAGAAGGATATGCAAACATGAATAAAACATGATTAAACAAAATATATACAATGACCCAATGACCCCCAAAATGTTTGAAAATTTATTGATAAATTCAAATCTCATATGAAATCATGTGACTCTGTACCTCATGAGGAACTTTTTAAGTCGCTCTAAGACACAGACAACTGAGAGTAAATACTTTAAGTCTTTTCGAAAGGACATCATTAATACATTTGAAAAGATGAAATCAGAAAGTAAAACTGATCTAATGCATGAATTGAATAAAAGAATGGATAATGAGGAAATTTGCCCTGCAATAAAATCTTTGAAGAATGGAGAAAGTATAGAGGTTTGTCCATCAGTTCAAATTTAGGCAAAGTTTTTAACGATTTTTTTAAAATGCAATACTCAATTTGTTTGTGTCGGATAATAATAACTTAATACGTAAGAACTAAATCGGTTTAAAAGAAAAGTGGCGTACATCAAATCACTCTAAAATATATCGTCATTTATTATAAAAAGAAAAAAGTCTTTGCTGATTTTATTGATTTGAGGAAAGCATATGACACAGTCTGGAGGGAAGGTTTATTTTATTTATTGCTTTAAAAATGTTCTGATCAATTTATTCAATATAATACACTCCGTGTCCTCTGAAACTAAAAGTCAAATAAAGTTTAAAGAAGGCCTAAGTAAGCCCTTTCTCTCAACTTGTGTTGTCAAATATGGGGATGTGTTAAGCCCATTCTTATTCATTATATTCGTAAATAATATAGTTGATAAATTGGAAAATTGTAAGTCATCGTGTTCGTATAGGAGAAAGTAAAGTAAATTGTCTTTTGTATGCAGATGATTTATTCGGTCTGTCTAGAACTCCAGATGTCTTCGGTGTAGCCTGGGTGAGTTTTATGGCCCTGATCCTCTTGGAGACTTGAGGTCAACACAATGAAATCTAAAGTTTTAATATTCAATCCCAGTGGGAAATCCTGTATAAATTATTTCAGATATAATGGACAAATTGTTGAAACTACCAGTATAATTATATAGGAATATTTCTAAAAAAAATAAATAATGGCTTGTTTAATTCAGGGATAGCCTCACATATGGACAAAGTTAGAAAAATAATAACATAGAAAATGAAACTCGTTTCTGAACAAGAAAATCCCTTTATAATAAAGTATTGAATACAAATTTTTAATTATAAGATGATCAATGATGCCAACATAAGATTAAAATTATTGAATTCCAATTCCTATAATGTACTTGGAATGTCTGTCTAATTTTTTAAATTTTTTTTTGAAGAATAGTCTAATAAAACGAATTTCCTAAGTAGCTGATTTCAATATGATCACGATTTATCATGGGAAGCTCTCTCTCTCTCTCTCTCTCTCTCTCTCTCTCTCTCTCTCTCTCTCTCTCTGTGTATGTGTGTCCGTGCGTGTGCGTGTGTGGTTATTTTATTCGTGTACACCTTAAATGCAGTGTAATATAATGTTGTTTGATGCCATATTCATGCATTCAAATCACTATTATTATTTGTATTAACACGCCTTTGACGTTGTCTATACTATGTGCCTTTGACAATAATGTGCAAATAAATCATCTAACACTTCCACTCACGTGTCCGTGATCTGTGTTGTCTTTGTATCATGTTTCATACACTTAGATACCACAACATAATAGTACATTTAAACAGGACACGTGTCTTGTCATAATAAATACCATAACACACACACCATCACGTGGTAGTTTTGCAGTGACTGATTGGGTTTCAGCCACCTTATTTCAGGGATGTTTTCATATACACACGTGTATATCGTTACAATTTATAAATTTTCTTATTATAATGATATAAAGGTGATTACTATTTCTGTTTGATTGATGTTTGAATTTCTGTCGATTCTTGTATCATGCCTTACACAAAGAGTGTACTTTCCAACGAAACAAGCTCCCATATTCAAAATACTGCACAGACCCGCAACAACACAGGAAAATATACACTATATATACCAGTGAGTTACCACACGTCGTTGAAAATAACTATTTTCTTACATTCCCTCTAGTAGCAATAGCCGTAAACAAGCATGTTGCAAGGGGGACACCCACTCACATTTTTTAACACCTTTCAATTTCGGGTATTTTTACATGCAGGATTAGTTATTTTTATATACACAGTAAGGTATATTGATGACCCCCCCCCCCCCCCCGTACTTTTTGTATAGAATCGGTGATCGTGATAGTAGCGGAAATATCAGATTTAACTGATGTAGTGAAAAGGACCAATGTTTCCTCCCCTCGGACAATTGTGAAACTTTTTCCAACTGCCCCTCCCCTTTTTAAGGGGCGGATGCAGGATTTCAGTTTAGGGGGCGTAAAGCAGTCCTCAGAGGCGGGGGATCGGGGGCCACCTTTAGGCGCCCAGTGAATATAGGGCAAAACCTCTGTAGGGCTAAGAGGACGGAGCTCCTGCGTTCTTAAGTAATTGGACGGCAAACTCTAACATAGAATGAGCTGTATTTTCGGTACACAGTTTTGAATTAAAGGCATTCTGTACACGAATGGAAAAAATGTTAAAACTATATCTCATAAATACCTATATACATATTGATTTTACTTATTTTATTTTCAACGTAGGCTACAAGCTGTTTCCGTTAGAATGTAAATACTAAACACGCTGCATGAATATGAAAACAGATCCTGAGATTAGTCCCAACACATTTTTATGTGCCCTATGAAAATGTATATGTATCATAGGAATTAAACCAAACATGACTGAGGGTGTCATGAACGGGAGAAAAGTTTGAAAATTCAAAAGGTAATTTGTTTTGAGTACATAAAATTCTCATCTTTGAAAACTCTCCAGTGTTTTTGAAGGACGATGCTACGATCTTGTTCTAACCATTGGTATGGACGAAACAACGACACAATCGGTTTATAAGTTCAACATAACGTCGAATTTAATACTTCTAGAGATACTGGACTGAATATACTTTTTGATGAATTTTTAGATTAACTTGTTTTAAATAGATACACTTTAGTTGAATTAAATCCAGTACCGTTTATAGGCGATACAGCCGATGGCTATTTTCCATGGTACATTTAATGAAGAAATAAGGTTCGCGTTTTCGTAATGTTGCAGGATAACCTCGATGGTCTAGAAACTTTGTTTTGAACTATAAAAGCCGAGGTTGTCCTGCATCATCCACGAAAACGGAAGTTTATTTCTATTCAGAAACGTTGACCTGTACAGCTACGAATTAGGCTACCGTGACATAATGGCAGTAGGCCTGCATGTTTTTTTGTTTTGTTTTTGTTGGGTTTTTTTTTCTGACAAAAAACTACGGGATAATAGGGAATACTAGACCTGTTATAAAAAAACATTTGAAGCAATTAGTTTGTTGTTGACGGATTATATCAAATGCTTTGAATTCAGAGCCCAAGAAAACTACAATACATGGAAGAGAGTTTACCTGTTTGTGCATCGCCATTTTGTTTACTAGTTTATCGATCTCGGAATGCAGACGATTGATATATACTACTCAAAGTTTGATAAGGATCATATTTTTCAGCACTTGTAAAACTTTCAACAAAGGTGAATGACAACCAACACAGAGTGATTTATGTTCAGAAATGTTTACTTGAAGAAATTGTGACAGAAAAATTTGGCAAACATGACATTTCATCGCATACTCCTAAGGTAAAGGGAGAGTACCCTGAAAAGCATGGTAATTTCATGATCACGGAATTGTTTAAACTCTGCACATTCCATTTCACACTGCACAAACAAGTGTCAATAGCGGGTATGGCCTCCGTTAGCTCCAATGACAGCTTGGCAACGTCGTCTCATGCTTCCAACGAGGTTTTGAATGGACGCAAGAGAGATATTGTTCCATTCTTGGATCAGAACATTTTCAAGTTCCTGGAGGGTGGCTGGTTGTACAGGACGACGTGAAATCGCTACCTGAAGCATATTCCAGACATGCTCGATAGGGTTGAGGTCTGGAGAACGAGCTGGCCAGTCCATACGAACAATTGCCTCACGTTCCAGGTACTCGTCCACCACCCTAGCACGATGTGGACGTGCATTATCGTCCATGAGGATGAAGTCAGGACCAACAGCACCAGCATATGGTCTCACGTACACATCCAGGACTTCATCCCTGTAGCGCACTCCGGTCATCGTGCCTCGCCTTAGGACATGGAGATCAGTTTGTCCAGCTCGACTGATTCCTCTCCAAATCATCAACGACCCACCACCAAATCTGTCATGTTCAGCAACATTAGCGTCCTGATATCGTTCTCCTGCCCTTCTCCACACTCGTGCACGACGATCTGTGAAGTCAACACAAAACCTCGACTCGTCTGTGAAAAGTACAGGGGCCCAATCAGCAACCCTCCAATTCACATGAGCCCTGGCCCAATTCAAACGATCTTGTCTGTGTCGCTGAGTAAGAGGGATGCGAATACAGGCTCTCCGGGAACGAAGACCACCTTCATGAAGACGATTACGCACAGTTTGCGTGGAAATGTTAACTCCAGTTGCATTCAGAAGATCATTTCTAAGCGCAGTCGCCGTTGCAAACCGATGACGTCGTGCTGAAATCAAGAGAAAACGGTCATCTTGCTGCGTGGTGGACCTTTCTCTGCCGCCTCCATGTCGATGAGAAGCTGAACCATGAGCTTGATACCGGTTCCAAGCTCTGCAAACAACGCTCTGACTGACACCCCAATAGCTCTGCAACGTGACGTTGTCTTGCACCATTTTCGAGCATTCCTATGCATCTGGCCAATTCTTCAATAGTCAAACGACGTCTTTGACGTTGTGGAGGCATGTTCATAGAGTAACAGTGACTTAAACGAGGTCAGATGTAAAGACAATGGCCAAATTCAAATCAACGACAAGCACTCAGAAATGTGAATAATGTGGGTACCATGCTTCACGTGCTACTCATGATCACTGCAGCATGCATTTCCCTACCTAACCTGTGTTTTGAGGCTCAAGAGGGGTCAGTCCAACATTATGATGAAATTTGCGTGTCTTATCAATTCATATATTGATTTTATAATGTAAGAACTATATGATCCTTATCAAACTTTGAGTAGTATATATATTGAATGACAAATAATTTTCAATCATATACAAATTTGTTTTGCGACATATATTAATTTTTATGATTATAAAATTGAATGATCAATTATTGACTTTATTGTTGCATTGGCAAAACACGAGGTACAAGTGAGATGTTTATCAATTTTGTCATAATCAGTTATTACGTACGAAAGTATATCGCAAAATGATGACCGCAACTTATATACTAACTACTGCTTTCCAAGAAGTAAAAACTAAACCTATAAAATGTAGTAGTTTTAAATAATTGACGATCTGATGAAACAGTCGTGCAAAATTTCCAATTTGAAATTCAAATAAAACGAACTTTGACTAAAATTATGTTCCGATTGGTTTGTGATAATGTGTGTTTATATATATATATATATATGTATATATATATATATACTATTTAGACATGGCAATGAGCATGTGGCGATAATTTTGAAAAAGTTTGCCTCTTATGTTGGTATTTCATATAAGTAGTCTTAGCAAAGAATGAATTCATAACTTATAATAAATTATGCTTGAAAAGGAGTTATGGAAGAATTTTTTTTTAAAAAGTCACTATAACCACCACAGATAGATCCTTGTGGCACATGACGCATTTGATGCACTGGGCACCAGGTTTTTTTTCGTCGTTTTTCCCACCCTATTTACCCCTCAAGGTGAAAACTTTACTGTACATCTAAAGGACACCACCAATCATCTCCCAAAAGATAATTTGACTACATAAAATGGTAAATGATCCTCAGTACTAATTACTCCTTGCTTGTCGTAAAAGACAACTAGATGGGGGCGGTCCTTTAAATGAGACCGCAAAAACCGAGGCCCCGTGTCACAGCAGGTATGGAACGATAAAGATTCCTTCCTGCCCAAAGGCCGTAATCGCCGAGCATAGGCCTAAATTTTGCAGCCCTTCCAGTGGCAATAGTGACATCTCAATATGAATGAAAAATTCTCAAGCGTATGAAATAATCAACCAACTGCATAAAAAATGTAAGAGGAGTTCTGGGAACCAGGTTTATCAATAGAAAAGCATCGCTTTTCACACATACACACACACACACACCATTAGCCTACACAATGAAAATGAAATTCCTTCCAAAAAAATCATTTCGTTAAATGTAAGAGAAGTTCTGAGAACAAGGTTTTGAGGGGAAAGTTTGTTTGTTTGTTTTGATTTGGGTGGTGGTGGTCAACAAAACGTCATTTTTTAAAAAAAGAAATCCATTTGGGTACCAGGGTTAAAATGAAAATTCCGAAACCTTATTGCACATCTACATAACACCACCAGTCATCTTTCAATAGATGATTTTTATCTATTGTGTAAATGTAATTAGAGTTCTGAGAATCACGTTTTTGTAGAAAAACGTTGTGTTCGACCCCTGGAGTGAAAATGAAAATTCTGAAACCTTATTGCACATATGCAGGATACCACCAACCACATTCCAAAAGATGATTTGGCAAAGTTGCGTACAATGTATGAGAAGTTCAGGAAACTAGGTTTTAAAGAAAAAACATCGATTTTTATCCCTCTTTGTCCCAGGGTAAAATCCAAAATTCTGAAACCTTATTGCACATCTACAGGACACCACTTATATATTCTTTAAAAAATATTAATTGGTTACTGCTTAAAATAAAAGAGGAGTTCGAGGAAGAAGAAAGTATGGCAGACGGACAGCCCGGAGTAACAATCAACAATACACCAGAATATTGTTTACAAAATGCGGGGATTATATAGTAAGATTTTGTGTATCTTTGACGTGTAAAATCAAACCAAAATACACAGATAACCTGTATGTCTCTGGTTAATGACTTTTTCGAAATGGGCGAAATTGATATCACTAAACTTAGATATACGTGTACTATGTGTTTGAACACTATACTTGTCTCTGATTTGAAGCGAAAATAGATAAATAAATAACAACAGAGAACAAAAACAAAACAAAATAGCCCCCCCCCCCAAAAAAACAAACCCAAAACAAAACAAATAAGAAAGAAAGAAAATCAAAGAAAAACAAATAAACAAAAAACACCGGAATTAACGAGATGGTACGTTTTTGGTTCTGGTAAGCGGAAGTTTACAGAAGTTTATGACGCGGGCGTACAAATAACGCGCGAAAGAGGAAATGTTGAGAAAATGACGATGATTGGAACAACAGAAAGCAATGAAACGGTAAGAGAATGAATGTTCAGTTACAGTGTAATCAAAGTACTAGCATTGTGTATTAGTCTCTCAAACATGGAATACTAAAGTAAATTCAATGAATCGGAGGACAAGGGGAATTTAAGGTACGGAGATCCTGTGATGAGAGACGGACCATGTTTGGGTGGATAGGCCGTGAAATGAAATATAAAGTAGAAAACATTTAATTACAAAATTTATGTAAGGTCGGAACAAATGTCACTCGTGTTTGCTGAAATTTGATTAAGTTCCTAGGAAGTGAGAAAATGTTTTAGAATGGTCACTGGCCACAGGCACCTGAAGTTTGGATAGTGTGTGTAGGTCTTATGTGGATATCCCCCCTCCCTTCTAGACCCAATAAAAAATACAGAGCCAATAATTAATCAAAAGTATGTGATATCCCCACCAATCACCTTCGTAGGTCATTCTAAATAGTAAATTTTTACATTTTGTAAGCTTTTGAGATGACCAGTTCTATGATACTAATATATGTAAAGGTACACAACAATTAATGCAGGGTTCGACATTAAGGCACGTCCGACCGACTCAGACTAGTAAAAGCTTGGTCCGGTCTAGTTTATTTTGTGTCAAGGTAGCCCGACTGGTCGTGTAAATATATCCCAAAGTTAAACATAGATAAAATGCATTTAAAAATGATTAATCGAAAATTTCAAAGACTTTAAAAAACACTGTATGTTTATCGCAATCGGCATGTTTTGGTTTCGTTTTCAGTTAAGCTCTCCCCTGAGTTATCTTTCCTTCCGCGCACTCTCTATTGAAATACGCCACCTGGTGACAAGTAATAGTATTTCCTTTTAAACAAATTCGAGTTTACATTGACGACGAGATCCCGATGTCATTATTTGACTTCGGATTTTCGGGAGCCGACCGTGGCGAGAGTTCGGAAGCCAAGAAAACTAAGGGCAGGTCAGAAACTAAGAAATATGAGAAGGAAAAACGAAAGCGGGAATTTTATCCCAAATGGAAAGACGTCCACACGTGGTTAGACTACAGCAGTGAGGAAAACCTTATGTTCTGCATATCTTGTAGGAAATTTGAAAAGGAGGGTCGATTTGTTACAGGTACAAATAATTTTCGCGTTGATGCCATTAAACAACACGAGTCTAGCAAGTGTCATGTTTCTTCTCAAAGAAAATATGATATAGAACGTATGAAAGAGAAATCTAGTACAGTTGTTTGCTCCTACACTGGTGAATTAAATACAAGAGCTACTGAATGCTTAGCCAATGATCCAGACGCATTACGGCCACCTATTGTAGGGGCCCTTGATATAGCTGTCCAGAAATTAAATGAAAATCAAAAGGAAAAGATTTCTCATGCTTTTAATACTGCATATTTCATAGCAAAAAATGAACTGCCGTTCACCCTTTACCCCAAGATACTTGAGCTACAGGCAAAAAACGGAGTAGAATTACCCTCTCGTTATCAGACAGATGTAGCCTGTAGACGTTTTATGGAATATATCTACAATGATATTCAGAATCAAAATCTCAAAGGGCTGAAAGATGCTAGAGTTCTCTCCATCATGTTTGATGGAGCTACTGATACTGCTGTTTGTGAAAACGAAATAGTATATGCTCGTTTTGTAGACCAAGGTGTGGTGAGAAATGTGTATGTTGGCATAAAAGCTGTTGAATATGCTCACGCAGAAGGTGTTTTGGCTGCTATTGAATCAGCAATGGAGGGAATTGCTGATGGATGGAATTGGAAGGAACGTTTAATTGCCACAGGGTCAGATGGAGCCAGCGTAAATCTAGGAAAAAAGCATAGTGTCACAAAGCTGTTGAAGGATGATGTACCACATTTGTTTGCTATGCATTGCATTTGCCATCGCCTTGAACTGGGTGCCCTGGATGCAATGAAATTAAAAGAATCACAGATTTTTGCAGATTTAAAGTCTGTCCTGCTTAATTTGCACAAGCATTATCATTACAGTGCAAAAGCATTAAGGGAATTGCAGATGCTAGCGGACGCTATGGATGCAAAAATGATTAAACCAGTAAATCTTGAAGGGACCAGATGGATGCCCCATTTAAGCAACTGTCTCAATGTTCTTCGTCAATATCTGGTATTTGTCAATCATTTTGAAAATACTGTTGAGGGTAAAATTGGGTCAGTCGATGTTCAAAGCAGGGCAAAATTTATTCTTAGACATTTGAAGGACTACAACCTTCTTCATCATATGCATTTTCTCACAGATGTGTTCGCTGTTCTCAGTGAGCTCTCCTTAAAGTTTCAGAAGGACAGTTGTGTTCTACCAGATGCAGTTGAGGCTCTTGAGACTGCTACATTACAACTTGTAGCTCTGCAGCAAAGGCCTGGAAAGAAGTTACAGGAATTTCTTGAAACCATCGATGAACAGGATAATATGTTCAAAGGTGTAAAACTCCATGCCCCATCTTCCACACCTGAGCAGATGAAGAGAAAACAGAATGGCCTTATTGAGTCTGTGATTGATCATGTAAACAAAAGGATAGGGGATATAGACTCTGATCATTTGCTGAAGGACATGCAAATCTTTTATCCTGTTAATCTTCCTGAAACAGATGCCGAGAGAGCAATTTATGGAGAACAGGAGATAAACGCCCTTTGTGAATTTTATGCCACTGTATTACATAGGATGAACTGCGATGCTCAACATCTCCAACAGGTGGAATGGCCAGGTCTGAAAGTTCACATGCGACGTCAAAACTTGGGTATAGGAGTCCATGAATTTTACCAGAGGTTGTTCTGCGATCCCAACCTGAGAGACACATTCAGAAACATTCTGATGCTTGTTGAAATTGTTCTGTGCATCCCTATGTCAAGCTCTATTTGTGAACGGGGATTCTCTGCCATGGCAAGATTAAAATCAGATTGGAGGGCAAATCTTAATTCTGATATGCTCAACTACTTGATGGCTATCTCTATTGCAGGTCCAGCACCTAAGGATTACAATGCCAGTAGAGCTGCTGTACTGTGGTGGCATGGCGGACAAAGGGCGAGGCGGCCTGAATTTGATTAAAACTTATCACATGTTGACAGAAATTAGTAACTATAGACACCAAAACAGTGCGATTGACATAGAACTTAAATGAGTTTCAAATCTGTTTGAGTTTTACCACAATACATGATATTGTTGTTATCTAGTCAAATTATAATTTTTGTTTTGTTTTACTTTGCTTTACATTGACAAAAATAGTTAATGTTTTGCTGTCTTAAATTTACTTAATAAAGAAAATTGCAAACAGACTGACCTTTTACATTGCAACAATGAAAATGAATCCAGGAATGCAGAATTAGTTTATTGTAAGGAAATACACCAATATGGTTGCTAAGTACAATGAGCTAAAATAACTTTCTAAAGAGGGATGATCTGTGCCTACATTCTCGCTATCCTAGTATTCTGATGTCAAACAAACAATATTTTATAGGTATCTAATTGTTTTCTGGATAATATTTTAATGAGATCTGGTCAGGTCTAGTGATGTTGAGGTCAGGGCTAGTGAAAATGTTAAGTTACTGGTCCGACTGGTCTAGTTCTTTTTAAAGTTAATGTTGAACCCTGTAATGTAAACAAACAGTGGGCTACCCACTTCAAGACTGAAACGTGGGGTATAAACAACTTTTCCAAAGAAATTTCTGTGAATACATCATCAGGCTAATGCAATTTATGATGCCTTTCATCCAAATCTTATGCCATCAATTATATTTATCATATTTTCCATTTATTTCACTTGACCCAAGCCTTTACATCCATTGACAGCCTTAAAGGAGGTCGTAACATCACTTTTCATGGAGTTTTGCAGATGTAGTAGGATGCATATTAACTCGAATTTTATTGATGTAAATTTAGAATAAAGTATTGAAACAAGTATTATTAAGTAAGGCAGACTTCCCTAAATGCACTGGGTCATCGGGGATCCCTGATGGATTTTTTATGAGTCCAGAAAAATTAAAAATTCTGGCAGTTTTTTACAGACTGTAAAATAAATAAAATAAAATGTTCTCAGAAATAATTAAAGTGAAATATCATTTTATTAGTTTATTAGATAAATATTTCAATAAAAAAAGCCAATAAATAGTTAAATAAATGCTTAAAAACATCTTTGTTTTTTGGGTTTTTTTCAATACAAATATTGCAGGTTCTTCTGTTACACAAAGACTATTTACTGTTTGAATTTAACATTCAGGATCATGTGGCCAATCAAATGGAATTCAGCAGTTGCAGGAGCTAAAAGAAAAGACAGACAGAAAATGACCATGACTGACTACGAGACAGACAGTGACTCTGACATTGAACAGATAACTTTAATGACAAATCCACTGCGCAAACTGAATGAAATGGAATAAATCAACAATAAGAAAATTGCAACTTTTATTTTATTTTTATTTAAATTCCTGCAAAACAATGGGTGTCCAGTAAATTTTACAATTGTCTAGTAAATTTTCAATATTTACAAATTTTTAACTATTTCGGGAATTCTGGTTAGGTGCATGTGAGTTTAACAGAAGATCGTTGGGTATTGTGGTATGCCAATGCCCACTCCTAAAAAAAACCATAAATGTGAAAAGAAGGATTTAATTGTTTTGTAGGATGGAGTGAAGGAAAGTTTGAAAGATGATGCTCACACCAATGAGAAGGCGGATTCCGGGATGGATGATGATAGTCAACAGTCTAATGAACAAGAAACACACTGTAACCGTGATTTATGCAAACACAGTAAAACATAGTTATAGCAAGAGACAGCTAGAATTATTTCTTTAATCATGTATTTAGTTATATATCCAATTAGATTTAGCATAAGGATATGTTGATGGGAGTAATTAACAGAAACATTATAGATAAGTGTAACTTTAGGGGGAGAAAGCTTTTGTTGACAAGTGTAATGTGTGCTTGATTTTAGATGGATCAGTGTCTTTAGGATTTGAATCAAATTAAGTGTATAGCATCTATGAGCCTAGGGAAAAGGGGAAACAAAAATTTTGAATTTCTCTCTGCATTCCTGGAGTCTGAGCAGAATGACCAAAACCTTCGAAGTTGACAATCTTCTCTACTTCTGGGCAACAAGTCAAACTTTGGCATGATTAGAATGAGCCCTTTATTAAAACTGGATGCATCATTGTTAAAAAATTGCCTTTATATCGGGACATCTAGCAGTCAAACTGTACAATCACAATACTGTCTACTGAACATATAATGATCTTTCTTCACTCTGCCAAATTGGAAGCCCAGGTTAGGGAAAAGTTTATCATATATTGAAAATGTATTATATTTCGTTAAACAGCTTCTGTGTTTCTGGACATTCAGCAGAAAAATAAATGTACTATTATAACACGAACAACTGTCCATATATCAAAATTTTGAAATTCATGTCCCATGGTTAAGGAGTAACTTGTCACCTGATAGGACTGTATTGATCACATAGTGACAAGTACATTTTCGTCTTTTTAAATTTCTCTTTATTCCTGTAAGTCAAGTACACAAACTATGTGCATCTTTATGAGCATTGGGTTTTCTGCAAATGTACTGGAAATAGAAATTGTATTTCACTGTGTTGTGATAAAACTTCCTCATCTATAAAAGAATTGCAAATTACTTACTGTATGATAGATATACCAGTAACTTTATCAAATAATACATAGTATAAAAATATATAGAAGTATTAAAAGCTCACAGTTAACCCAATAATTTTAAAGAATGAAAAAATATGCATACTTAACTGACTGTTAAGGCTTGTAGTCCTCTTCTTTTTTTAAAGGATAGATATGCACTACATGCAGATATTGTATTAAAAACATGTTTGGAAGTTGTTTATTATTTGTATTTGGAACCACAAATTTGTTTCCCATATACATGTACATGCATATGAAACAATATTCTGCAATTCTTAAAAGGTATTTCTTAAAGGTGTATAAGGCAGTACCATTTATAAATAATGTCATGTATTAGCAAGTGGTTTTGTGAAATATTAGGTATAGTTTAATGATATGGTTGTTTTATTATTATTTTTTAGTGAGTGATGATGAAGAAAATGAGATTTTGATAGCTAAAAAATCAAAGCAGGTATGGAATTATCCTCAGTCAAAGTTGCATTAGAAAATATAACCAAAGAAATGAACATTTCTCTTTATAAGAGACTTTAAAGAATTTATATGAATATTTCCAAATAGGATATACATTAAGTAATATTAAAGTTTTATAAAATATAATAAGTGATTTTGACAAGGGGGGTTAAAAAAATCCCCCCCCCCCCCCCCCTAAACAAAACAAAAACCACCACTTTAAGAAAAAAATTATTCTCAAATAACAGTAATCTGTGTACATTCACTTTTGTTAATGTGTCACTTTATTGTGAGATAATTTTATTTCAGAGCAAGAGAATATTGGATGATGATGAGGACACACAACTCAAGGAAGAGGAAACTACCCCTCCCAAAGGTTTGTTTTCCAAAAGCATCAGTCTATCAGACAACATGAAACTGGTAAAAAAAAAAGTAAAAAAGTTGTCCATTACATGAATTTGTAGATATATATATATATAGAGAGAGAGAAACTCCTGTGTTGTCCATATTCTGTGGGGTTTATTATTATTATCCTTTTTTTTCCAGACTTGCAATTGCAGAAACCTCAAAATGATTCACAAGTAAGTTGTTAGTAAACAGGAAGGGGTGTCATTTAAGGGAAGCTTTCGGGCTATACTCTGCTTTGTTTGAAGAATTATTTAAGAATATAAAAAATATCTGATCGTGTCTGAGTTGATAAACAATATTTGACTGTTTCTTTTATTTACAGACAACAGATGAAGCTTTGAAAAACACACAAGACAATGGACCTGGAAACGGTGTGACAATTGTTTCCTTTCATCAAAGCATTGACATTCATTTACACTTAAAATCATTTGAAAATTCATATATGTAAGTAATATAGAAGACATTTCTTTGATCATACTTGTAGATTCTGGTAGTGATACCGAAGAGTCGTTAAGCTTGATAATTAACAGGAAGAAGAAACTGGTAAGTGACTTGAAAGTTGATGGATTAGCGAGACTGATCTGTAAGGAGGTACAGTCAACTCTCAATAAACCGCCACCTTTTGTTTTGAATTTATGGCATTACGATGAATTTGGGGATGAATTGGATTCCCGCCATCTTGAAGAGAAAGTATCAATATTCTTCTAAGTGTAAAAAATAGCTTTCGTTTACTTATGTATATAATTACAATAAGTGTATAATATATCATAAAAATTATTTTCAAATTTTCTAACTTGATTAAAATAGTTTATCATAATAAGGCTTCATTTTAAAACAATACGTGTATGAAACATATTCCAGTTGTGTTCACTTGTCCAGTGACGGTATTTAGTGCACTGGTCATTTCCTGGCTGGTGAGCCATTATTATCTGGACCAGTGTCGACAAGAATTTCATCCTTTGCGGTCAAAATATCACCAATTGTCCTATTTTTTTTATGGACTTCTCCCACAAAACGGTGTAATGATAGGTGGTTTCCTGTTGTGTACATTTCTGATAATTTGTGTGGTATACATAATAATTTGATTATTTTCTTTGAAATTCAACAGAAACCTCTTTCGTGGTGAAGTCATAATTAAGCAGAAATATGATGCAAAAACAACAATTCATATTAAGTCATCTTGTTTATTTAATATGACTGGGGTCATTCTGCCCAGGTGTACGCTGGAGATCAATAATGACCGATTTACCGCTTCCCTTACCAGGTGTAATAAAAACGCTGTGGCAAATGGTGATAGAGAATTTGGTGTTTTAACGAGATTTTGAAGTATTAGTAAAAAATTTCTTAGAAAAATTCTACATTATAATGAAAATGGTGATGAAGTGAGTGGTAGTAATTCTCAAGTTTCTGTGGATGAGAGGAGATGGCTTACAGTTCATTGCAGATCATTTGACTTTTGTATTGATTGTTGCACTAGAAATAGCAGCAAAGAAATTTGTTTCATCTAAATTTTTCAATCACTTTTTTGTGTTCTGCCATTTCTCTGTTCTTGCTGATTTGTTGTTTTAATGATTTACAGATTGTGGGTGTCTTTGATGATGACAGTAATGATTCCATTAGAGGTAAAATCCTTTTCAAGTGTAATAGTGATCAATTAGCTATTTTCAATGTGTAGATCTTACAGCAGTATTTATTATGGATCTACTTGTGTATTTGAAGGAGAGTAATTCTTAAAGGGGGAAAAAAATACAAATCTGTAGATGATTCTGCATTTTAATAACAAAGGTGGATTCAGAGAACACATGTACCATAATCATGTTTTACATAGTTTGGTCAAGGGGATTCAAGTTTGTTCAAATGAAGGGCAAAGCTCTCCTCCAAGGGGAGATAATAGTAAAAAATCAAAAATACATTGACAAATTTTAAAATTCTTCTTCTCCATAACCAGCAAGCCAATTTCAATCAAACTTGGTACAAATCATCCTTGGGTGAAGGGGATTCAAGTTTGTTTAAATGAAGTGCCATGCCTCCTTCAAAGAGGAGGTAATCACAAAAATACAAAAGCAGGGTAGGGTCAATTCAAAATCTTCTCAAGAACTACTGGGCCAGAAAAGTTCCAATTTACATGGAAACTTCCTGACTTAGTGCAGATTCAAGTTTGTTAAAATCATGGCCCCCAGGGATAAGGTGGGACCACAATAGGGGTTCAAAGTTTTGCATGAGAAAATATAGGAAAATATCTTTAAAACAAAACTTCTTCTCAAGAACCACTGAGTCAGAAAAGTTGAAATTTACATGGTAGATTTCTGACGTAGTGCAGATTCAAGTTTGATAAAATTATGGCCCTGGGGTAGAGTGGGGCCACAATAAGGGATCAAAGTTTTACTTGCGAATATATGTATAGGGAAAATCTTTAAATATGGGCCATGGTTACTCAAGTGAGTGATGTGGCCCATGGGCTTCATGTTATATACTCTGTAGATATTGGGGGTGGGGGAAGCATATTTGTCCATTCTAAAATGTCCACATCTTGCCATCCTCCGTTCAATTAAACCATTTGGGTGAATCTTTTAGAATGCTCCCAAAATTACTCGTCACCTCAGTTCTACCTTAAACAACATTCAATCAGGGGGCATAGTATTTTATAAACATTCTAGTTTCATTAAGTGAAGTGATGGTTATTAATTTCAGAAAGTGAAAAGAGTGCCGGTGAACCATCAGTTCAAAACAAGGTATGGTGAGAGTTTTGTTAATTTATATATATGTGTGTGTGTGTGTTTTTAACTGTGTATTTCTGACAGTTTATAAATCGTGATATGCTCTAAATAGTCCTAATGTACAGTCTAGAGTGTCAAATGGACCACTATAAGAAAGTTTTTATATGACAGAGGGTCTGTTTTTATATGACAAAGAGTCTGTTTATTTCTGTTTTAGCATGGTAATTTCCTGGACTGGTCAAATATAAATGAAAAATTCACTCTGTAGTCTTTATTTACTCATTATGCTGTTTTTATTTGTTCACCTGGCTATGATTGAGCACCATTTTAAGTTGTCTTAATCTTTCATGATTAAGTCTGTGTAAAATTCTGTTCAATTATTCTGTTATAATGTAACTGCTTTTTCTTTAATGAAATGTGTATTGTACCCAAGATATAAGAGAAACGTTTTGGGGAGTAGTTCGTCACATTAGGTGGGGACTTTGCTGGTCACATGGAGTAGAGAGTGGCATGTCTTATTGTCATATTTGGTAGGAGTGGCACATCACATTAGATGGCAAATGACTTGTCACATAAGATGGGGAGTGGTTTGTCTCAATAGATGTGGGAGTGGCTTGTCACTTGGCGGAGGGAGGTCTTAAAGTTTTACATGTAAATATATTAAGAAAGATACAATGCAGATTCAAGTTTGTTAAAGTCATGGCCTATTGTAATAAAAATCTGTCCTGTTCAGTGTGTCCTGAACTATTAAAGGTAGCTCTTTCATATCTTGTATATATATTTTTTTATGGCAAGAATTTTCGCTTCATATATTTACCTTTGACCTTGTGACCTTGAACCCTTATTTTCACCTACTTTTAAGAAAACATACTAAGTAAGATATCTTACTAGATATATCTGGAACTATTTTAGGTAGGAATTTCATATTTGTAAATAGATTCTTTATGGGGAGACCTTGTGACACAATTGTGTTTGATATTTTAATGTTGTAGTTTAACCTACTTGTAAAAGAGAAACCCTAACCTTTTCAATTCAATATCTCCTGAACTAGCTTTCATATTTTGTATATAGATTTCATGTGGAAAGACCTTTCATTTCACACTTTGACCTTTGAGCATTAAATTTACCCTACTTTTAAGAAAACATAACTTGTTAAATATCTTCAGAGCTATTCAAGATAGTGCTTTCATATTTTGTAGATAGATTCTTTATGACAAGGCCTTATGATACAGTTATGTTTGATCTTGTGACCTTCACCTACTTCTTAAAACTATTTAAGGGAGAGGTTTCATTTTGTATATGGATTCTCTGTGGCATAACCTTGTTATACCTTGGTTTTCACCTACTTTAAATAAAAATTTACCTATTCAATATCTCCTGAAGTATATAAGATTAAGCTTTCATAATTTTATGCATACATTTTTTATGGTATGATCTTTCATTTCATACCATGATCTATAGTCTTGCCCCATGGGGATCTGGGTTAGATTAGGTCCCCAGTACCCTTTGCTTGTCATAAGAAACTAAATGGGGAGGTCCCTTAGATGAGACTGCAGGTGTGCACTTTAAAGATCCTTCCCTGCTCAAAGGCCATAAGCAGAGAGCATAGACCTAAATTTTGCAGCCTTTCACCAGCAATGGTGATGTCTCCATGTGAGTGAAAAATTCTCGAGCAGTACGTTAAACAATATACAACCAATCTGTGATCTTGGTCTTATCCAGAACAGCAAGATCATATTAGCCATATTGGTGTTAAGGCATGTCTGTGTTATTTGAATTCATTTTCAGTTATGTTGTGATTTTTAGAGGCTAGATTGGGGCCACCATATGGGGTCAAAATTTTTCATGAGAATAAAGATTGATTAAAAAAAAAAAATTGAAAATTGCAACAGCTGAATGCAGGGCCAAGGTGACTTGAATGATGTGGCCCGTGGACCTATTGTTTTCAAATTAGATGAATCTTGCTCGACCAATATATATTGTTTGCACATCGTCATCACTGCAAACTTTGCAGAGAAGAACTCTGAATCCACTCACCTTGTATTGTTAACCATGGATTGGTTTTTCTCCACATGTGTAAAAAGAGTGCACTTGTGACGGGAAGTCAGAGAATAAATGTGTGACTTCCATTTTTGCTAATACATAGTGAAGTAATGCTGCAGAAGCAGCCCTTCAGTAATTAGTTTAATGGAAGAAGTTTGGGTTTTTTTCCTGATACATTTTCTGCACAATGTTTTAAAATCATTTACCCTCAAATTTTTTCTGTGTTTTCATCCACATTCTACCATTAAGAAAGAAGTCTAACATAGATTTATTTAAAGTTTAATTTTTCTTCCAAAATCTTTAAGCCTTTCAAAATGGTAATCTAAACATTTTTTATCACGATTATAATTTGTACTTGTACTATTCTATCACAGTTATGCATCTCTTTGGGAATGGAAAACATGATATACATTCACTAATGCGTAACTGTACATCTGATTTTCAACTTGAATGCATATTCGGTAAAATTTAATGAATTCTGTTCAGAGGGTTGCTAAAACAGTCTAGACTTATTCTTATTTTGTTGCAAAACTGAGAGTAAGTACACATTTCTTTTGGTAGAATCCTCTTTTTAGGAACAGTGACTTGTTCGATGCGGAAGATGATGTAGATGAAAATTTGCAAGGTTTGTATCCATTGTTCTCATTCTTTACATTTATAATCAAAATTAAAATCTGAACTTGTATTGATATAGTACTTTTGATTAAACCACAGGAGAAGATAACCCCTGCAGTAACAAGGCAGATAACTCTGACAGTAACTCCAATAGCAGTGAGGATGAAGGATTTAATGAAAATTCTTTAGATCCAAAACTTATTGCAAAATTGAAGAAGGTATTGGATTGGTATTTGCCACTAAAATTCAGTTTTAAAAAGAGAGTGAGACCAGAATAATTTATGTGTGTTTCCAGTTTCCTGACCCTTCCTATGTTTCTGCTGCCAACCCTAAATATTTTATAGACTATTATATATAAAAAAAAATTAAAATCTGAAATTTTCAAAATGGAAATTATTTTCATTTTGCTATTTAGTTTCTCTGATTTACAGTTTGACTACTAATGATCTTTTAAATATTTGAAAAGTAAATGGAATGGATATAGAACTGTAGTCAAAGCATGTAAAAACTAATATTTCAAATAAAATGTTTTGCCTACCTACCCTCCCTAGTATTTTGGGGAGTGAAATAGGAACACATATTTTATTTTTGCCTTTGCCGCCTTGAAATATATAATTCTTGTGTACTGCTCTAAGTACCTACCAAGTTTTGTTTATAATGACAGGGCGCTGCGAAGAAGCCTACCAGAGCATCAAAAGCAAAATCACAACAGAGTGAAATGTTCGACATTCACAGTGAAACTCAGAGAATTGTCAGAGGTAATGCATGTACATTATGACATGATGATCTGTTAGACCCTTTTCACCATGAAATGTAAGAGAATTGATAGACATTGTAAAATTAAAAGTGCATTTGAGTGTACGTAATGTATGAAAAGGGTGCTGTATAAATATGGTATTGTTAAAAGGGAAATTGTTCATGCATTATCTGTTGTCTTAATTGAAATTATATTTTGTCAGAGCATTAAAATCATTTGTCCTGCTGATCAATTACATGCTTGCTGCAAATGAATTCAAATTGATCAATAAAATGTATTACTGTTTCTTCAGAGAAGAATAGTATCATTTGATTTTTTTTTTATGACCCCATAATCGGAGATTCAGGGGCACATAGTTTTTGCTTTTCTGTTTGTCCACAAAACTTTCAATCCTAGTCATAACTTTTGAATGGATGGTGATAAAGTATGTGTATTTATTGTGACAAGACGGAAGTATTGACCTTGGGACCTTTACCTTGGGGTTTGACCTACTACACAAGTGTATTTCCTTTGACAAGACCTTTCTCTAGGTGGCAAAATTTTTGACCTATTGACCTTGGGACTTGACCTATTTTTGAAAAAAAATAATTTTGGTCATTATTAACTTCGCTGCCATATGAAGGCATTAGTGTTTCACAAACACATCTTGTTTTTCTTAGAGAGTAGAGTGAATTTACCCTACCACCAGCCAGAACCCAAACCCTTGTCAGATTTTTTAGCCAGAGCCTCTAGAAAACAGGAGTTGTACAGAAGCTTACATAATACCAGAGATGTTCAGTAAGTTTGAGCTAAATATCCATCAAGCATGCTTTATGATTAACTTTTAATTTTGATCAAAGTTGATCAAAGTTTTTCCTTGAAATTCATCAGAAATTGATTACTGTCTATATACATTGCAATAAATTAATAGGAAATGTACTAGCTCATGTGTAAATAAGTAGTAAATGTACTATTTATTAAAATTTCTTTTAAAGTAAAGCCAGAATAATGCAAGAGACATTTGAAAAAGAAAAAGTCAACAGGCAAAGTGAAAGAGAGAAATCTTGTCAAAATAATTCTTCTTTGGAAAAAGTGTCAGAAACTAAAACAAATGAGGAGAGTGCTTGGTCAGAGAAGCTAGAAAGCAAAACAGGAAATGAAGACACTGAGTCAGAAAATAATAAAGAAAAAGAGTCATTCAATGATAATCATTTAGATGAGAATGAACTTCCTGATTTGGAAGAAAGAGAGACAGAGGTTAAGATAAGGTTAGGTGTAAATGACTCTTCTCAATCAGTGGAGGATTCATTAAAATCTGCTAGAGAAGACAGGAAGGAGGTTAATTGTGAAAGTGCAATAGGATCTGATAATGCTACCTCAAACACTCAGTGTATGGAAACTATAGACACCATAGAAAAACAGTCAAGTGAACCTGATTCAGAAGAACATGCTTCAGAGGTGGTGACAGATCACACAAAAGCTAAAGACACTAAATTACCTTTTTTGTTGGAACCTGACATACCACATTTGTCAGCTGTACCTAGGCTGAGCGGGGGTCCGGATGCTGTAATCAGTCTGGACGATGGGGAAGGGATGGAGGTACCCCAACACCCAGGGATTAAGACGCTGATGGGGAGGTTCATGGATCACAGTAAAAAGAGGGTGAAACTGGTCAACAAGGATGTCGCTATCAAGTACGGTCTAGACAGCATTAAACTTTGTTAGATCATGTGGTGAATTCAAATCAGAGGAACATGCAATGGTTTCTTCTAAATGCTCGCTTTTGAACCGTGTAGATGTATTTTATGTACACATATAATGCAGGCTTCTTTTTTTTTTGCATTGTAGAATTGTGGAGAAAGACAGAGATGAATTACACATGAAGACTTTCACCTATCATCCAACACAGGATGATGAGAATTCTCTTCAGGCATTGGATGTGCCAGGTACATGTACATGTTTAAAAATATTTTCATAGATTTATCTTTTACAATAACTGCATGTAACAATTTAAAAAAAGAAAAATATTTTATCTGTTGATTTATTGTCATGAAATGGACATGATATGCTCTCATTGAAAGAACATTGAAACACAAATGCATTAGATAAGAATGAAGAATTCTTATTTACATTGAATACATGTACATGTATATTTACTTTGTGTATATGTACATGTAACTATACATCTACACTGCGTTTACATGTATCAGGTGCAAAACTGATGGCCCTGAAGGAGAAGTTGCAAGAGACGATGAAAGCAAAGCGAGAAGAGTCAAGGAAGCAAAGACAAGATATATATGACCTTGACAATGAAGAAGGTTACGCAGCAGAAAATGAGGATGCGATACTTGATGATGATGCTGAAATGTCGGAACACTCTGATACGGATGTAGAAGATGATGAATTTGATGAACAGTTTGGTGAAGATGAGGAGATGGAGGATGAGGAAACAAAAGAAGAGGTTTGTACAGTGGAGTTGATTTCAGAGGCATACTGTCAGTGATTTAGATGGGTTTTAAGGATTGCATTTTGTAGGAGTCTTTGCCCAGTTTAGCTTTATTTCTATATCACGTTAAATATTTTAGCATAATAATCTCAAATGGGGGAGAGAGGTGGGGAACTAACCCTATTTCTGCCATGAATTTTGACACAGAAATTAAGAAGGTGTCTGCATACGTTAGAGGAAGTGTTGTTGGGGCTGTGCAATGCACAAAAATTTCCGTGCATCGTGATTCATAACATTTGATGCACTGATAGACTGTCAATGTTTTTTGTTTTTTTTATCAAAGTTATAAATAGATATGATGTATACAAATAATGACATAGTTATATGAAACTTAAATAATTAAATTAAGTATGCTACTCTTTGTAAATGTTAATTTTATACCGTTATTTATTGGACCCAAATTGAACTGAATTATTTTTATTAAAAAAAAAAAAAAAAAAAAAAAAAAAGGAATTTTGCTACCAAACCAAATTGAGCTAACTCTGAATCATCCCAGGACTAATGTTTGTACATGTTGATAAAAAGAGTTTTCAAACATTGACAAACATTTCTATTTAAGAATTTGAAGGGGGAAATAAAAGATGAAATTAATTACAGGTAACTGAGTGGTCTTGTAACAACTATGCAATGCTGGATTTCTGAAATTAGTTGTATCTGTTATTATGTCTCCCCTCTTCCAGAGGGAGACTTATTGTTTTTGTACTTTCTGTCTGTCACAAAATCTTGTGAACGCTTCTCCTGTTTGGCTTATCAGATAGACTTGAAACTTTCTACAGTGCTTCATTGCCACTTGTAGTGTATATTTTGGGACGTGATGATCCAATTATTTTCCTAGATGTTATATTGGATCTAAAAGGGATGAAGGATGTAAAATAGCTTGTGAACACTTCTCCTATGTACAGTAGCTTATCTGATAAACTTAAAACTTTGTACAATGCTTCATTGCCATTTGCAGAGGACAGGAGAATCAAGTTGTTATCCTTAAAGTTATAGTGAGTCTAAGAGGGGTGGAGGGTGTAAAATAGCTTGTGAACACCTCTATATGACTTATTGGAAATTTTGTACAATACATTTAATGATGTTCACATTGTTCTGACCCAGGGATCTAATATTCAACAATTTACAGTGGATTGAAGAGCGAGTGTTTTATAGCTTTTTTTTTTTTCGTGTCCCAGGGTATGTTTACTCCTCTAATGGGACTTCAGCATAACAGTCAAGTTTGTATCGTATACAGCAATGACATTGGTAAACTTGATGTTGAATTTTTTTCTCTATCTTTCCTCAATGCACAAAGTGCAGTTTATAATGTCTGTGTTCCATCTCATGCAGTATCCTCCATACCATGCAGTACAATATGGGTAGGGGGTGTGGTTTGGAGCACTTTCAATTTGGGGTGGTGGGGAGACATTTGTGTTTAAGACAGACAAATTATATTTGATAGTTTGGTTGCAGTGAAAACAACTTGATAAACAAAATACTTGTATCACTTTTGTAGAGTTATATATTGTGTTTATTAATATTTCTAATAATTGCAGAGAAATCCTTTTGCTGATGATGAAGCAGAAGAGGACGATGGAGAGGATGAAGATGATGATGGTGAAAATCTTAAACTTCATCTCTCTGATGATGATGATGACGCAGAGGAAAATTTTGATAAAGTTACTGTTGAGGAAAAGGAGGGAGGTAAAAAAAAAAAAATTAGTGACTAATATTGAAGACTTGATTTATCTAGTATGGCAGTATCATGATATAAAGGTTTATAAAATTGTTCTTTCAGACTTGGCAATTCCATTGAATTCTTCAGCAAAGAAAAAGAAACCTAGAGTTTTACAGATCAGTGATGATGAAGAGAGCCAGGATAATGATGTAGAGGAACGTGAAAACACCATGGGGGCGGAAGAAGGTGGACTGCAGGAGGAGACACAGTTGGACAAGGTGGAAGACAGCTGTTTATTTAAAGAGCCGGATGATGATCTGTTTGTGCCCTTCTCAAAGCATGTTACACAGCAGGTGCCACAGGCTCAGGTACTTGTGACTTAAATAGAGTGTACTTGACTTTTATCTGATTTTAGTAAGAGTTAATCTTCCAGTTTACATGATAAAATGTTGGAGAATGAAAGAAATTATTTATTTATTTAATGAATAAACAAAAGTAGAAAATGTGTTATAATTTTAAGTGTTCTATCTGTTAACTAAATTTCCCAACTTTCTGTCATATTTATGCAAGTCCAGGTCATTCAGTAAATTATATGGTACATTCCTGGTGCAAACTGATGTACATTGTAATATAGGAGATGAAGAGAACCAGCAGTCTGATCCCACCTATAGAGGACTCCCAGGATCTGTATGGTTCTACGCCAGCAATATTGTCTGGTAACGACAGCCAGCCATCCCAGAGTCTCAACTTCTACATTGAAGAGTCACAGTCCAGAATGTTTGATGCTGATGGGTAAGTGCTTAAATAAGATTGTATTATTTGATGGGCAGGGATAGTTAGTAATGATTGACATGTCATATATCCTTTCAACTCTTTGATGTTTAGATCCAGGTATTTTGAATGTATAATGTTTTTTGATAATGATTATGTATGAAAAGGCTGAGTGTAGATGAGAATACCATGTAAAGGATTCAATAATAGAATGTGCTTTACTTCAGGTTTTTGCGCACCGGTTCAACAGCCAAAAAAACAAGGACAAAGCCTTTCATGAGTTTCGACACCGACTCTTCACAGGAAAATTATGATGAGATACTTGGTTTATGTTCAGGGAGATTCCAAGGTTTGTCAGTTACATGTATGAAACTCTCTAACTTCAGGTTATTATATATTCCCTTTTCCATGGGGAGACATGTTTTTTCTTTCTGTGTGTCAAAACATCTTGTGAATGCTTATTGGATAGACTTGAAACTTTGAACATTGCTTCATTGCCATTTGTAGATTTGCATATTGTTATATTGTCGGGACATGAGGATCCAATTATTTTCCTAAAAGTTGTAATGGAAAAAGAGGGATGGAGGATGTAAAAGAGCTCGTGGACTCTTCTCGTATATAGCTTATCCAATAGATTTGAAACTTTGTACAATATTTAATGCCATTTGCAGATGTGCATGTTGTTGGGACAGGAGGATCTAATTGTTATCCTTAAAGTTACAGTGGATCTTAGAGGGATGGAGGATGTAAAATAGCTTGTGAACACTTCTCCTATATGGCTTATCCGATATGTTTGAAATTTTGTACAATACTTCATTATCATTTAATGATGTTCACATTGTTCTAACCAGGGATCTAAGAATTTCCTACAATTTACAGTGGATCAAAAGGGAGTGTTTTTAGCTCTCTTTTTTCATGTACAAGGAAATGCTCACTTTCATACTGGTGTTTCAATCTGCAGTGACATTGGTCACATTATGTTGAATCTTTTCTCCGTTGTTTTCCTCAATGCACAAAGTGCAGTTCACAATATTTATGTTCTTGCTCATGCTTTCTCCTCCATACCATGCAGTACATATTTGTGGGAGAAGGGTTGTAATATTTTAAATATTGGAGCACTTCTAATTTGGGAACCTGGGAAGACTTTTTGGTTTTTTTGTTGGTGTTTCACTAATGGAGAAATTCATAAACAGTAGATGCATTCCTACACGTATTAGAGGTTAAAAGACATAATTATCTCAAATAACATGAAGAAAAGCAAGTGACTGTAGACTGTGCAAAGTAAAGTCTCCCTGGATGGTGAACAATATCACAGTTGAGACAATCAAAATTTTCTTTCTGTACAAGTAAAAGCAAATAACAAAAATTACATGCATAAACTTTAAAAAAAAATTTCTTCAGATTCTGAAAGAGAAAATAGGAAAGGATCTTGTAAACAGCAGCTGTTTGGGATGCTGTCTAATACCCAAAACAATATGGACGAACTTATGGGACTATGTTCAGGGAAATTTGATCAGGGGTCAGCTAAAAGAAAAGAACAGTTGTTTGAGACTCAAGCTGATACCCAAAATATGGAAGAACTAATGGGACTCTGTTCTGGAAAGTTTGACAAAAGGTTAGTGGAGTTTAGAACAAGTTCACATTTTATCACTGACGGAATTAAAAAAAAAAAAAATGATAATGGGATTTCGTTTGAAGGTTTAAAAAGATTTGTGATTGTATTTTACCGCATTGCCAGTCTGTATGTAGGTTAACTTTTTCACATTTTGGACTTTTTTTCTCTGGTACAGCAAAACTTGAATATAGTGTCACCAATATACATGCATGTGTGTGTCAGTTTGTGTGTAAGCTTGTGGGCGAGATTCAAAGAAAACCATAAAACTGATGGTGATCACAGTCTGTATACTTCTCAGGCATTGAATGAGGAAGAACCAGTCTGTATACTTCTCAGGCATTGAATGAGGAAATATTTCGGAGAATTTGATTCCCCCAATAATGATTGCAGCCAGATTTATGTGCGAGTTAACAATACAGAATAATAAAATGAATTGGATAACTATTGACTTCTGTTTTCATTTTGCCATGATTCTATGAAGGTAATATGGTAAGCTAAGTATGGGCATTTTATGTTGTTATTGTACATAAATCTTTAGGCAATGTGTATTATTTTTCAACTTGAATTTGAAAGTGTTTAAATAATACACAAGTTAACTTTTGATTTCTGTGATTTTGTAATAACTTTATGATAAAGTTTTTGTGCATATTGCTCCATAACTAAAAAATGTCAGCATACATAAATCTTGAGGTGTTGTTTATTATTTTTCATTTTGAAATCTAAAGTGACATTTGTGAAAAAAAAAATTATATAATAAAATTTCTTAAAACAGTATTATTTTAAAGAATATTATGGTGTACAGCTCAAGCTAGTAAAATGTTGAAGTGGCCATAAATCATAGTCCATTTATTACATCTCATTCTGTAATACATGATACAAAAATCTTACTCTTTTGAGAGAGAGAGATTTCTACAAGATAAGTACTCTGGAAATGCATAACAGTTACACATCTGAATTTCTCTGTCCTGATTTCCACAAAAGCATTTGACCTCATCTTTTATCCAAATTTGGATTGGAAATTTTATTATTTATATGTTAGCCCCAATACATTTTATGTTTCATAGGTGAAATTTTCTAAAGTTATATGAGACTGAGAGAAAAGTAAACTGAATTTTTCAAGAGTTGGTTAAACAAATTTTTGATGTCCCTGTCAATTCAGAAAAAATCAGAGAAATTATCTTATACTGATGCTTACAGTTAATCAGAAAGGAAAGATATTAAGCAGAAAATTCAGACCTTTATATTTCTATCAGTAAATCAAAGATGCATGTGCCAGCTTTTTATTGCAATTGGTCAGTGGTCGTCTGTTATAGTGTTCCTGCTAACATAAATCTCTACATAATTTATGCAGAAAAAATACTTTTATAACACACCCCCACCCACCACCCACCCCCCACCTGACCTGAAACATCACCCAAATGGTCACCATGATGCAGAAAAAAATTTGGAGATAAATTTTACATTTTGCGATTGTTCAGAGTTCTTCCTGGAAGAGACCAGTTAACAATACAATTAGTATTTAAGAATATAGGCAGAGAACCAGTTGCATTTTAAGTTGTTTCAACATGACAATGTTGTTAAAAACCAAATAAAATACCTACAAATTGAGAAAACTATCCTGTAGATGATCAGGATGCAGATGGTTTCTACATTAATAATGGCAGCACCAAAGATAAATTAAGGTCGTTCAGTAATTGCTGGCTCAATAAGTATATCTGGTTATTATTCGATGAAGCCACAAAATTTATTACATTATGAAATTGATCAGGTGCTCGTGATCTTCACCTCTCTATGACATTGGAGGGCAGGGCAAGAACTACCAAAAATTTACCAATTTTCAAAAATCTTTCCTCTATAGCCACATATCTGTAAGAAAAATTAAATGAATAGTGATATAGAACAGGGAGGTCTCAACCAAAAGTACAAATTTCACGATCCCTGAGGTAGACGTTCCAACTCCAGGGTGGGGCCAAACTAGGTATATAGTATTTATGTGTATAACATTTAGATAACATATTGTTTAATGCTGTTGATACTAAACTGAAACTAAGTGGGCATTTAAATGGAGCCCTTTACCAAAATTGTAAATTTCATGATCCCAGTGGTTGAGGTGGTGCCAAAATTATGAGTGATTATGAAAGACTTTGTCTTTAATGTTGCTGGTACTGTACAAAAACTATATGCATACTTAGAAGAAACAAAAGGGGATGTACCAAACATGTAAATTTCATGACCCCAGGGTTAGGAGTGATGCCAAAATTATGATTATGATTATGAAGGGTTAATGTACCATAATTGTGAATTTCACACCCCCAGGGTTTTGGCTCTTGGTCAGGTCCAGAACAGTCACATATTGTATAATATACTATTATGTACTGTTTAGGAGGGAAACATGAAAAATTACCAGATCTCAGTAAGGTTATCACCCGAGGGCACCTAAAAGACTTTAGAATAAGTATTTTCGGAAATTTAAAGATTTAGATTTAATTTTGTTGCTTTTTTGTAGACATAAAAGTACTGAAATTTAAATTGACACCAAATTAAATACAGCTACAATATATCTTATATGTATAATGAAGGTGTGCATCTGATATTTTGGTTGAGAATTTCTAACATTTGAGTAAGTTGTGAATATTTTTCCATTTTTAGAGGGGTGTGTGTCATTGATGAGAGTATATCTTAAAAACCAATAACCAGATTTTATTCAAACTTTGTGTATATATTATGTATATAATGAAGTTGTGCACCTGTCATTTTTATCAAGATTCTTCAGCATTTAAGGAAGTTACGGATATTTTCATTTTACAGGTGTTTTTCAAGTTTATGGACTTTGTAATTTTCTTTTGGATTCTGTAACAATCTGTTTTCTCAGAGGCTACAGCAACAGTTTAGGAAAGGGTCTAATGCAATCATCAGTCCATTTGTCTGTCTGCCCATCTGTATGTGGATATGATTTTGTTAAAAGATGTCATTCACTGTCTTATGTATGTTGAATCTGAATCCTTTAAATAATATTCAAAAGTATTAAATATGTATAAATATTAAATATTCTGAGTAATGCTTTACTGCAAAATGTATAGTCTTGCAGTTACAGTAATTTTTTCAAGAAAACAGAGTCCCTCTTCATTGCAAAAAGATGTGTATATTCTTCAATGAGCACAAATTCACTATTCCCCACCATCCAATGTGCCTTGGGGGAAGGGGAGGGTATTAGACCTGCTAGGACATTTCTAGTTTTCAATGTCCCAACCTTACAATTTACTGGTCTCAATCCTTCAGACCACTGAATTTTAATGAAGTCTGAAGTTGCTTTTCTGATCACTCGTAGTCCATCTGTCTGTCAGAAAAGTTTACACATTAGACTGCTTTAGAACCCGCCAGGCCAATTTCAACCAAACTTGGAGCAGAACATTCTAGGATTCAAAATTGTACTAATGAAGGGCCAAGCCACCTTCCAAGTGGAGATAATTAAGAAAAGTTGAAAATTGGTTGGGATCATTTAAAAATCTTCTTGAGAACCACTGGACTAGAAAAGGTAAAACCTTCCTGACATGTGAAGGCTCTATTGTGTTCAAATGATGGCTTCAGGAGATAGGGAAGGACGACAATAGGAGATCAAAGTTTTGTATATGAATACTCGGATATTAAAATATAAAAATTTAAAATCAGATTCTCACGAACAGCAAGGCCAGGATCAGTCATATTTATGTGCAAGCATTTTCAGGTAGTGCAGATTCGAGTTTCATACTTGGTATTTACAAATTATTGCCCTGGGTTCTGTGGAAACTACAATTATGATGCTCTCGGAGACTCCAATTACATGATATTGCCTTAGTCACCATATAAGGGAAGGTGCATTACCAATTATCTATTTTGATAATGTAAATATAAGTAATGTTTGTTGACAAGGCAACATTAACGGAAAACAACCTTAGACATTTTTTATTACTTTCAGTCTTCAGTAAAAAGCTTATATCACCAAACATTGCAACTCATTTCTCTCTAATTCCAGTCAAACTCGAGGAGAGAGATCCCAGAAGACTGGTTTAAAGAGAAAATCTCCTTTAGATGAAGAGGAAGAGAACAGCAATGACTCCTTCAAACTTGTCAGTGACCACGAGGAGGAAGATGTAAACAACGAAAAGGTAGATGATAGGTGTATCATTGTTGAATACAATAAAAAATGTGTCAATATGAATACACAGTTGCAAGGAAATATTGAATTATCTTTATGTTTGTTGTCTTGGAGTCAATTGGACTAGTGGGGAAAAAATTGGGGCTTACTGGGCTTTGAAATTTCTTAGGTGAGCCTCGAAGTCCAAACATTAAAAAGAGTAGGACTGCAATATATGCCGAGCACTAGTTAGCTGTTATATTCCTTATACATGTATTTGTAAAAGGTATAAGTATTCAGTTTCTTGTATGTGCATGAAATAAACACTTTATCTCTTCCTCTAATTTTCATTTATTCACTGTACATCAGTTTCTGAATCCCTGTGATTTTCCCATAATTAATGAAGTTCATTTCCTCATACCAAGAAATGTCAATAACCTTCTTTAGTAGGCTGTTACTAAGTTTGTTTTACTCATTTAAGATCTACAGAAAACAATGCAATAAACATATAGAATTTATATATATGTATTACTGAATAAGCAATATATGAAAACTTGAACAGAAATAAATTAATTTTTGCTGTTGTGGACCATTTTGAACACAAGCTATCTAAACTGCATTTTCCAGCCAGGTACCGGCAGGTAGACACAAATAGACGCATGGTTGGAAGAACTTCATACTTTGCATCTGAGCTTTAGACAGGTTACCCTTATTTACATGATAGCTCCATGTCAAAGGAGTAGAATTTTTGATACATTTGCTCCACAAATATTAATCTATCAATTCCCTGCAGGCTCAGACCAATTCCAACATTAGATAGTTAACAAAAGTCTATACCGCAAAGGAAAATCTTGTATTCCTTTCTAAATGAATAATGGAATTTAGATTCATTATTTTCATATTGGAATTTCACTTTGATTTGCTGAGTGTTTTCCTTGATATGGTGTCAATTAGGAAGCAATGTGCATATTTAAATCGTTATCAATTGTCATTAATCTATTTACAAATTGATTGCAAAATTTACCTTTTGATTGATATAACACCCAAACTGTCAATCAATTAAGAGTATCAGTTTGCTTAGAATTAATTAACAAACTAGCTTGTTTACAAAATGGGGTAGATTAGATAGCCAGCAGTTAATAGGCTGGGTCTACAAGTGTGAAAGGATGACTTCATGGTAACAAAAGAAAAAAAATCTATTAGTCTGGGTCTGGTTTTGGCCTTTACTAAAAGCTCAACCATAATCATTCTACATTGTCACCTTAGGCAGAGTAAATGTAATTTGTCGTTTTTCAATGCCTTTGGTATGTGGATATAGATGTAAACTTTTAATAGACCTTTTATAGTGATGTACTAGCATGATGCATGTATTGTTTACGCATTTTGAGCTCTATATGATATCAACAGCCTAAGGAATGATTATTGTTCTGGGAATAATTTCAACCACGGCAAAAATAATTCCACTTGACTCTCTATGCAGAGAATTTAAACAATTCGCATTCTCTTGTAATGCCTTTTATATGAAAAATGGATATGCATTGAAACTAGATTTACACATAATCATGTAAGATATAACAATGACATTTTCCAGAAAATTGTTCTCCCCTATAGGTCTTTTTCTATTGTTACCCAGAATTACCCTTTGACAACTTTTGAGATACATTAGGTAATTGGTGCATGACACAAGACCATTTGACAAACAGGTTTAGCAAACATAACCAGGGGTAGTATTCAACATTACTGTGTTCCACTTATTAAAGGCTCTCTTAATCATTTATATCATAACTATGATTTGGACTGCAGACTTCGAGATTTCCCAAATATTTGACATATTTGAGTTCGAGATACGAACACACAATGTATGATGAAAGTGTTTGACCAGTCTCTGGAGATTCATTGTAATATTTTTACAGTGAATGAGATTTCTTGTATGTCAGTGAATATAGGTTCAGAACATCACATGCCATAATTAATTTGTTCAAGAAATTCCACCAATGTATAAAGTAGATAAACGTGTATTTTATGAAATTACTTATCTAGCTTCCTGTGGAAAGATTTAGCCTAATTATCTCTAATCATCTTTCAAATTAAAGATAAATCCATAGCCACTTCTTACAAGCTGTGTTTTATTATGTATATGCCTCATTGATGAATTCCACGTGAAGTAAATTGGATTTTAGTGTAAGATTTTGTTTCCCTGTTTTATTCTTGTGAAGCTAGATTACCATGTCCATTGTTTTATGTCCAGCTGTCTTTCACACTAGAAGTAACTCTAAGAGAATGTTGATATTTAGCATGTCTTCTCCTTGTGTGAGAGTCATTTCATTAAATATGCTATTAAAGTTTCTCTGTTCATCTTTTACACCCAATAACGTTGTAATTGTTGGTAACGGGGCAGTGTTATTAATTATGTGCAAGTATTGAGTGTTAAGTTAATTAATATATATAACATAATAAATGTATCGCAGTCTGTGTGTTATGACTTAAATTGTAAGAGATAAGGCATTGATATGTAGCTTGCCTTTTCCTTATGAAAGAGTCATTTAATATATTAACATGATTAATGATGTGAACACAAGTGGCAGGTGTTGCTAGTCTAGATAATACACATCTCAGATTGTGTATGTAATAGTACCCAGACTAAGTGTAATGTTGCTAGTCTAGATAAAACACAGCTCAGATTGTGTATGTAACAGAACCCAGACCAAGTGTAATGTTGTTAGTCTAGATGATACTCAAGTCAGATTGTGTATGTAACGGTGTTTAGACAAAATGTGATGTTGCTAGGGCTGAAACGATCCACCGAAATATCGATACTGTTCAATATAAATGCTTGATTCAATGTTCAATTCATTGCCTTGATCTTCAGTTTGATACGTTTTTTTAATATAGGGTTTGGTAAAATACATCAGGCTTATAATAATACACAGCTCAGATTGTGTGTGTAACAGAACCCAGACTGAGTGTAATGTTGCTAGTCTAGATAATACACAGCTCAGATTGTGTGTGTAACAGAACCCAGACTGAGTGTAATGTTGCTAGTCTAGATAATACACAGCTCAGGTTATACGTAACAGAACCCAGACTGAGTGAAATGTTGCTAGTCTAGATAATACACAGCTCAGATTGTGTGTGTAACAGAACCCAGACTGAGTGTAATGTTACTAGTCTAGATAATACACAGCTCAGATTGTGTGTGTAACAGAATCCAGACTGAGTGAAATGTTGCTAGTCTAGATAATACACAGCTCAGGTTATACGTAACAGAATCCAGACTGAGTGTAATGTTGCTAGTCTAGATAATACACAACTCAGGTTATACGTAACAGAATCCAGACTGAGTGAAATGTTGCTAGTCTAGATAATACACAACTCGGGTTATACGTAACAGAATCCAGACTGAGTGTAATGTTGCTAGTCTAGATAATACACAACTCAGGTTATACGTAACAGAATCCAGACTGAGTGTAATGTTGCTAGTCTAGATAATACACAACTCAGGTTATACGTAACAGAACCCAGACTGAGTGAAATGTTGCTAGTCTAGATAATACACAGCTCAGATTGTGTGTGTAACAGAATCCAGACTGAGTGAAATGTTGCTAGTCTAGATAATACACAGCTCAGATTGTGTGTGTAACAGAATCCAGACTGAGTGTAATGTTGCTAGTCTAGATAATACACAACTCAGGTTATACGTAACAGAACCCAGACTGAGTGTAATGTTGCTAGTCTAGATAAAACACAGCTCAGGTTATACGTAACAGAATCCAGACTGAGTGAAATGTTGCTAGTCTAGATAATACACAACTCAGGTTATACGTAACAGAACCCAGACTGAGTGTAATGTTGCTAGTCTAGATAATACACAGCTCAGGTTGTGTATATAATTTATCAACAGCAGGTGTTGTACTGCTGGTCTCATTGTTCCCCAAATACCCTGTCTGTACCTGTATTGTTTTTAAAAAATTCATGTTTTAATATTGACATTTCCAATGTGTTTACATTTGATACCTTGGGTATTTCTACCAATTGAAATGAAAGCCATTTTTATCATGAATGTGAACAATATGTGTATGAATCTTGATAAGTATAGTAAACCTATTTTAATATCTTGGAATATTCCAACAGAAATGGAAGTAAAATGTTAATATAAAAGATAAATTTCATTTTTGAAAATACATGAGGGCATGAACAGCAGCGCTTCACACCAGCGTACTTTTTATGAAATGATACCACACTTCATGAAGTATGTTGACATAAAGCATTGCAGTTCATGTCGTGTATTTTCAAATAATGAAGTTGAATTTGTACCACATATTACATTAAAACGAACAGGGATTTAAATGTACAGATTATTTTGTGATTGATGATGAAAGGAGTAGAGTGTTCATCATGACCATTATTTGAGAGAGAGGGAGAGAGAGAGAGAGAGAGTATGGAAAGTTTTAAAAGTGTGTTATTGTTGTAGGGTGTGTTCAGTGATGAGGAGAGAATTGAAGATGATGAGATATCAAGGGACAGTGAAGGCTCGAGACCGGAGAGGTTTACAGGGTTTACGGTCGCCGACAAACACGGGTTTGTAACAAGTTTAAATGTGTCATTTTGTTTATGAAGAGATGAGATTTTATTTAATTATTTAAATGTGTTGGTGAAAGCCAAGAAAGGATCATACAATTTCATGTATTTCCATCTATTAACAGGAAAATTCGAAGAGAATTTGTTGAAGCAGAAGCTGAATTGTCAGGTCAGTGTAAAATATCTTTAATATTTTGTAATTCTGTAAGTTTTAGACATTTGCAATTTTGTTTAAAATTGTATACAAGTTTATATGCAGTAATCAAGTGTTTTTGGGGTTTTTTTTGGTTTTTTTTGCTCACCTAAGCCGAAATCTCAAGTGAGCTTTTCTGACCAAAACTTTCCATTGTCCGTCATCGGTGTTGTTGGCAGCAGCGTAAACCTTTCTTCTTCTCCAGAACCACTGGGCCAATTTTAATCAAGCTTGGCAAAAAGCATCCTTGGATGTAGGGGATGCAAAAAACATCCTTGGGTGAAGGGGATTCAAATGAAGGGCAACAGCTTTCTCCAAGGGGAATTAATAGCAAAATAGTGGAAAAGTACTAACAAATTTTGAAAATCCTCTTCTATTCAGCCAGCAGGCCAATTTCAATCAAACTTGGTACAAATCATCCTTGAGTGAAGAAGGTTCAAGTTTGTTCAAATGAAGGACCATGCCCCCTTCAAAGGGGAGATCATCACAAAAATGCAAAAATTGTGTGGGGTCATTTAAAAATCTTCTCAAGAACTGCTGAGCCAGAGAAGTTCAAATTTACATGGCAATTATCTGACATAGCGCAAATTCAAGTTTGTTAAAATCATGGCTCATGGGGGTTGGGTGGGACCATGATAGGGGATCACAGTTTTACATGCAAATATATTAAAGGGGGGGGGAATCTTTAAATATGGGCCAACGTGACTCTGGTAAGCAATGTGGTCCATGGGCCTCTTATTTTCTCAAGGATATTTAAAGTATAATCAGATCTGGTTTTAACTGTGAAATTACTTCATAATTTTCCAGAAGGTGAGTAATGGTTTCTTCTTCCTCCCTCTTGGGCCTAGAAATCCCCAGACAGCAATTCCAAGCCAGAAATTTGTTATTTGTGATCTTGTTAGAGAATGAATATTATTCAATGCTAATGACTTAAACCTTTAAACTATTGCAGGAAGTGAATATGATAGTGATGAGAATTTGGATGTGGCAGAAGAGGATGATATTTTGGAAATGGAAGAGGGAGACAAAGATCAAGTGGGGACTGAGGAGGAGCTGAGGAACCAAGTCGGCAGGGCTCACTTGTAAGTTGTACAAATCAGCAGAGCTCACCTGTGTACTGAATGCTTACTTGTAAGTAGTACACATTAGCAGAGCTCACCTGTGTACTGAAGGCTCACCTGTAAGTAGTATACATCAGCAGTGCTCACCTGTGTATTGAATGCTCACCTGTAAGTACAGTATAATATAAATCAGCAGGACTCATTTGTTAGTAATACAAGTCAGCAGAGCTCACCTGTGTAATGAGGGCTCACCTGTAAGTACAGTGTAGTACAAATCAGCAGAGCTCACCAGTATGTGGTACAAATTGGCAGGGCTCAACCTGTAAGTTGTACAAAATATAGGGCTCACCTGTGTATTGAGGGCTCACCTGTAAGTACAGTGTAATATAAATCAGCAGGACTCATTTGTTAGTAATACAAGTCAGCAAAGCTCATCTGCATATTGAAGGCTCATCTGTAAATAGTACAAGTCAGCATAGCTCACCTGTGTATTGAGGGCTCACCTGTAAGTACAGTGTAGTACAAATCAGCAGAGCTCGCCAGTATGTGGTACAAATTGGCAGGGCTCAACCATATGTATTAAAAATGTCAGGCTCACCTGTAAGTACAAATGTACCAATCCAGCAGGATTCATTTTACAGTATAACAAACCTGAACTTTTTATATAGGTTATACTGGATATTTGATGGCACCGCTAAAGAACTGCTGTAGTCATAATTGGTATATTCATGAAATATGAACAATGTAAACAGTTTTTTCTTATGTTAATTGGACTAGTAGAGAAACTGTTATAAGAACACTAATTGCATAATTCCATCCAAAGCACAGAAGGTTCTGAAAAGTTTTGTTAAGGTATGCAAGAGCATATTTTCATTTAACATTGTTTAAATAACATTACTCAACTATGCATACAAATAGTAGTCTTGTTTCCCACAGTAGAAAACATTTTATTGACTCAGGTGACACTTTGCTGTTTTATGTTTGAGATCAATGATTTAGGTTTTAAATATTCTGTTAACTTATGAAACAGAACTTGGAGAATATAATATATCACACCTTTTTCCTTTTTTTTTTCTTTTTTTTTTTTTTTATCAAAACTGAAAATGTTTTATAATGGTATCTTGATTCATTGTTTATTTAAAGGAAACAGGTTATAGATGAGGACAAGAGAGAGTTAATGAGATTCCAAGAAATGTATTTACCTGACGGTGACCTCCACAGTGAAGGTCAAGGTCGCATCAGAAGATTTAAGTGGAGTAACATGGGTATGTAAAATCAATAAATCTATTGTGTACTTCATTTACTTTTAAAAAAGTGTGATGCAGTCAGTTCTCTGCAAGGCTTAAAGATGACCTGAAGTGATTATCAGTGTAGAAGATACAAGAAATTATACATTGCAAATACCAATAGTCTGAATGGTAACTAGAGCTGTCCTAAAGGGACTACTACACACACACACATACACATTCATTGTCTGTGGCAAGTGTGTGTGTGTGAAGTATGGTGAATAATAGTGTGAAGAAAAATTGCTAGAGGATCAGTGGTTAGAGTGTTTGCTTTGTAACTGGGAGGTCGTGAGTTTGAGCCCCGCTCGTGCCATTGCCGCGTCAAACCAAAGACACAAAAGTAGGTAGTGATTGCTCCTTTGCCAAATCCTCGGCATTTAGAAGTGAGAATCACTGGTCTTTCGGATATGACCTTAAAAACGGAGGTCCCGTGTCACAGCAGGCGTTGGCATGTTAAAGAACTCTCACTGCTACGGCCCTGAGCACTAAGCATAGGTCTAAATTTGTGGTACTTCACTTACAGCTGGTGACGTCTCAATATGATTGAAAAATTCTTGATGGAACGTAAAACAAACAAATAATCAATCAATCGACCCCAAATTCACTTGAAATGATCCTTGTCTCATCTACTCCTTGGTTGATATATTTCAGTATCAACTTTAGATGCAAGAATAGCATTTGGAACTTCTAAGGCATTTTTGTTTGTTCATATACATTGAAAGTTTATTTGACCTTTTGACCTCAAATTGAATTGGGATGAAGTCCATATCACCAGAACTTTTTGTCTCCAAGTTTTTATTACTACAGGTTACAAAGGAAAAATCAAAGCCCAAATCTACTTTTATACTTTTATCAATAATCTCTTTAGCTGACCATAGACACTTTGATCTCCAATTCACTAGAGAACATCCTTATCCCATGTACTCACCACTGGTGCAAGTTAAATCTGTTCAGTTAAAGTAAATGAGTAGATAGTCATTTAAAGGTACTTAACTGGATGAACACACGGACGAGGTGATCCTATGACCCTCAAACTTTGTTTATAAGAAGTATAAGTAGAGAACCCATATTGTTTAGTATCAAAGGTCCCAGGTTAGATAGGATTATTAGATGACTTTTACTGATTCTAATGGATTCCTATAATGTGTATATACCAATTATCATGTGACTGATCACTAGGAAACCATTTAGCCAATCTAATCAAACTAAAGACAGCCTAATCATGTTTACTAGATAACCCCCATTGATTTTTGTCAAAAATTGAAAGGTCACAATATTTTCTCCACATGGATTTTAATTTGAGAGAAGACATAAAACATTTACAAGCTTCCCCTACTTTACTTTAGGAATTTATCCGAGTAATTTTTCTGTCTCATTAAATGGAAAATATTGAAATAATGCTGATTCCATATCAGCAAGTGGAACACTTTGAAAATGTTACTTTGAAATTTTCCAGTCCCATTGGTCAGCTTCTTTGTCAATCTGACAAGGTTAGAACACCAAATTTTCAATGGATTTACTGTCACAATATGCCACAAAAAAATCTATATTGTCAAATAATACTAGGAGGGTAACGAATTAAATCCATGATGGTGATTTCTTGTAGATGATGATACCCAGCAGGACATGTTTAATGATGATTCTGATGGTGAAAACATCGAAGAAATTGATCAGGATTCCAGATGGAGACAGGAGAGATACGAGAGGGAAAAGTTTTTACAGGAACAAGAGGCAAGTTGTAATTGGCTGTGTAGAAATTCCCTTGGTCACTTAATATCTGCTGTTGTTATATTCGATACGTTCATTTCATGTTAAAGATCTTTGTAGAGGGCCAACAGTTATAAGGAAAGGGCAATCAATGGACATCTAATACAGATTTATAAGGATAGATGTGGATTTGATATTCAGAAGGAAAAATTCTTTGTAGTTTCTATTTCAGTCATGTTTACTTTGTAGGAAAAAGACAAAAATGAAGATGAAAACAGCCAGTTCTTGAAATTTGGAAAAGTTTATTTGAAGAGAAGTAGTATGGTTTTTTTTTGTTTTTGGTTTTTTTAAAAAGATATTCCTGCTGTATAAAACTTGCTGTTGTGGTTACATAAATTCCTAGCTTAAGAGTGGGCTGATGATGTGTAATAGAATTCTATTCAGGTTTTTCAACAATCAGTCATTGAGTTTCAGACCATTTCCAATTAATTGATAGTATTTTCATTATGCGCAAAATAATTACAGATGTATGTAATTTTATTAGATTCAGAAAGTGGGCCACTCAAAAAGCCATCTTTAGAGAAGTTGGTCAGCAAAGAAAATGCACCACAGATGGTTGTAAATACTATTTTTAAGCAGACAGTAAGTATAATGAAAGCAGGTGGAGGAAATTGCTAGAAATAGAAATCACTTTCCATACGGAAGAACTTAGTTTTCACTTACAAACACTTACAAAGGTTGTCTCAATACAATTACCTTGTTTAATCCCTTATTTTTTGCAGATGCAGAAAAAGGGTTCATTCCTTGGAAGAAACAAAGAAACACTTGCCAAGATTGCTGAAATCACTAAGACATCTGCTAATCCCAGTGGACCAAAAAATTCTAGGAATTTTGTCTTCCAAGTTATCACTCAGGACAAAGACACAAATACACAGGTGTGTTGTCTAAGTTATCTGTCATTACAAAGACACAAATCAGAGGTTTGTTGTCTAAGTTATCTGTCATTACAAAGGCACATATACACAGGTTTGTTCTCCAACTATCACTCAGGACAAAGATACAAACCCTCAGTTATCACTCAGGACAAAGACACAAGTTCTCCAATTTGTTATCTAGCTCTAGAGGTTATGGATCCTCATACAAGTGGAGAAGGAAGGTAGATTGGGCTGAAGAAAGGGTCCCATGTGTGTATTTCTCTTTGGTTTGTAAAAGAGAAGGTGATTTAGAATGTTTGTGAACATGCTCCTATAGCCTCCTATTGTTTAAATTGTAGGATGCAATGCCTGCTCCTGTAGAGGGGAAAGTAAGGAAAGCCCACAAACCAAAGCAACAGCGACCTGTGGCTAAGAAACCAAGACTAGAAAAGTCAGCTTCATTCCCACAAAACAGCATCTTCAATCTCATGTAGTGAGGGAAAGGGCTTAAAGGACATTAAGACAGTGTGGAAACAAGAAGAAGGGCACTTGTTTCACTCAAGTCAGGCTGGGACATTCTGGTTTGCTTTCTGCAGCATTCAAAGACTCTTGCTTGCAGTTTTGCTGGGGATTGCAAGATTTACAGATACAAATTTTTGTGACTTTGAAAAAGTGAAGTTGTGGTAAAGTTTGTTTTAGCATGTTTTCATGGTATGACTTGGAGAGAGAGAGAGAGAGAGAGAGAGAGAGAGAGAGAGAGAGAGAGAAAGATCCTCTATTTATAATATATAAGAATGAGTGTGTATTGAAATGTATGTATCTTGTATTTTTTTGCTGTATTTGTATGTATGAATGCTTTTCATATATGCATTTTATACGATTTTTTTTTCACAGATGTTGGAAATTTTAATTGATAGTTTGAAGTGTTATTATTTACTGTGTCAGTGCACTTGTGTGGATTTTAGATTTGATTTTTTCACCCAGTAAATTTATATTTACTTTCAGTTTCAGAATGATCTCTGTTGTAAAATAAGATATCCTTTTATTTACTCAGTTGTAGAAGTAAAAGGTGTGAGGTGTAAGTAGGTACAGTATTTACATTGTGTTTACATTATGAATGTTAAGCAAATCAATGGAGTTGATTGTGTTAGATATGTTCACTAACAAGGTAATGATGGAAATAAATTCTTATTTAAATATTGGGGGAAATCTTGTATTTCTGGTACAATTGAGTTATTAATGAGGTGTTTTTGGTTTTTATTGCAATTGGTCTGTGTGAGTCATCCATTGTGCATGAACAATTAAACATTTTTAACTTCTTGATAACTATCATTCCATTTCTTTTTAAATTCAAATTTGGTATGAAGCATCTTTAGGACGGCATAAATTGTAAATTTCAGAACTCCTGCACCCCTGGGGCCTTAGGGGCAGGGGGAGGCCTAAAAAAACTCTTCTTTAGTGGTATTGATACTGAATGAGTATTAGAAAGAGCAGGTAGTCCTTTGCCAATATGTAAACATGATCCTTGGGGTAGGGGTTTTGGTATTGGGGTGGGGCCAAAATGTCAGTGATTAAAAGTGTTAATCATTGAACATTTTTAAGTTCCTCTTTATAATTACCATTCCAATTCTTTTCAAATTTGGTATGCAGCACCTTTGGGACAGTGAGGACATGAATTGTAAACTTCAGGACTCCTAGAGTCCAGGAGTGGTGCAAAAGTTGATCAGTTTTTAAAGATCTTCTCTACAACTGCACATGTAAAAGCAAATGCATAGAGATATAGAGCAGGAAAGTCTCTACCAAAATTATAATTTCATAATCCCCAGGGTAGAGAATCCGATATCAGGGCAGGGCCAATCTAAGTACATAGTGTTTCAGTGTAAAACATTTAAAAAATACCTTCTTTAATGCTATTGATCTAACTTTAAACTGAATTGAAACTAAGTGGATAATTAGAATGAGTAGGTAGCCCTTTACCAAAATTGTAAATTTCATGATCCCAGAGGTAGGGGTTTTGGTATCAGGTTGGGGCCAAGATGGTCAGTGATTAAATGTACTAACCAATGAATATTTATTACTTCTTGATAACTACCATACCAATTCTTTTCAAATTTGGTTTGAAGGCTGACGTAAATTGTAAACTGCAGAACTTCAGCATCTTAGAGGCAGGGCAAAAACTGACCAATTTTTTAAATATCTTCTTCCTCTGTAACTGCTTATCTTTAAGAAAAACTAAATACATATTGATGTAGAGCAGAGAGGTCTCTACTATGTAAGATTAATTTCCTGGGTAAATGTTCTGACTCCAGGGCAGGGCCAAACTTTGTGTGTATAGTGCATATTTGTAAAATATTTAAATTGTGCTATAAATACTAAACTGAAACACAATCGATATTTAGAAGGAGTGGGTATATCTTTACCAAAATTGTAAATTCCATGATCCCAGGGAGTAAGGTTTTGTTTACAGGGTGGGGCCAGAATTATTATATTGATTATTGTGTATATCACAATACTGGGGTGTGAAGTTTTAGCATCTGGGAATATTAAAAAAAAAAAAACCCACTAAACTACTTGATGTCATATTGATATATTTAGGTTTCCCACATTTGTTATACATGTACTGTACTAGTATGCAAGTACACACATTATCATATAGTTTAGATTAAAAAATTTCAAAGTAGGGTTCCTAGAGTTTCAATGAAGATGTTGTCCGTTCAGTATCTTGAGAGCCCTTTGCGTGGCAGACATCATACTGGTTAACCCCAAAGGGTAATGACCCCAATTGATTTTGAGGTCAAAGGCTAATATACTCTGGACATGGGGAAAATACTGTATGCACATTATCTTGAGAATCCTTTGCTTGACTAACATCAAACTTGGTAAACTGGTTCCCTCATTGAAGTCAATCAAATCACAAATTGGACATTGTAATATATTATCTGCTCAATATTCTAAAGTACCCTTTGCATAACAGACATCAGACTTGGTACACTGGTACTCCTAAAGAATAATTGACCCTCGGTGGTCTCAAGTTGCAAGGCTGTGACACTGCTCGGTGTCTTCAGAGATCAAACTTGGTATTGTGGTTGCCCCAGACTAAAATAACCTATATGATTCAATATCATCACAGGCACTAATTCTAAATTTGAAGTTTTCAATATTGCCAGAGGGGGGGGGGGGGGGGGGGGGGGCATATAAGTTTCTAAAACAGTTTTTATTATAGAGGAAAAATCTTCTGTAAATATGCAAGCCTACAATATGTTGAATCATAAAAGTATTCTCCTGGTATAAAAGTATGTTCAAAGTTAGGGTCTTCATTTTTACAGGAAAAATCTGGTGAACCACAATTCTACAATTTGCCAAAGCCAGAATTGGGAATTTTTAATTAAATATACACAGGAAGACTCTTCAGATGCTTAAAGGTATGAGATGACTTGGCTAAGTGCTGAGGCTCCTGGACTTCTGATAATGTGAAATGTCAGACCATATTGTGGGGGTGGGGGAGAGAGGGGTGACGGGAATCAAAACTCTGCAGACAGATTTTATGCTTATATTGTCTGTAAACATTAAAATTTGAATTGAAATGACAATTGTAAATGATTGCACATTCTGATGTCAATGTTAATACTATATTGATCTTGTGTAGGTTGAGACGTGTTAGCTGAATTAGGATTAATGTATAGTTAATAACACTTCCAAATCCTAATGTTGGTATTATTTTAATATGGGATCTTCTGTAGTGTTTTTGTCCACATTATGCATTGGAACTGGCTATTATCATGGGTGGGTTATGTTTAGATATATACAGTGATAATTGACAAACCAAACTGATTTTTTAGCCTTGACTGAGTTCACAACTTGCATCTAACTACTCTGGAGGTAGATATTGTCTACTCAATATCTTGAGACCTCTTTGTTTACTGGTTATTAAACTTGGTGTTCTTATAAACCCTAAAGAGCAAATGAACCCTATCAATTTTGAGGTCACAAGGTTAAGATCAAACTACTCTGGACATTGTCTACTCAATATATATTGTGAACCCGTTATATGACGGACATCAAATATGATATACTGGTGCCCCTATAAAGAATAGATGACTCTCATAGTTAAAAATGTGGTATGGTATTATGACACCTTTTCGTTGTGAATCTTATATGGTCATAAATCAAATTGCTCTGGATGTGAAACATACTGCTTATCATCTTTAGGATCCTTTTCTTGATAGAAATCAAATTTGGTACTATGGTAACCCCACACTATTAGATAACCCACTTTTATGCCCCTGGAATTGAAGATTCAGGGACATATTATTTTTGGCCTGTCTGTATGTGGCAAAAAACTTTAATTCTGTGGTCATATCTTTTACAACATATATATTTGGCATGTGTATTCCTTGTGGCAAGACCTTTCCATTGGTACCAAAATGGTCAACCTGGTGATCTTTGACTTACTTGAAGAAAATTTGAAAATAAACTATCTTTTAAATCATAAGAGGTACTGTTTTTATATTAAGAATGTGCAGCAGACCTTCCCAATAACACCAGATTTGTTGACATCAACCTAGTGTTTGGAAATTTTCAAACAAACTTTAACCTTGGTCATATCTTTTACAACATAAAAGATAGAGCTTTCATATTTGGAATGTATTCTTTTTGGCAAGACCTTTCTATTGTTTCCAAAATCATAGACTTGGTGTGACCTTTACATTAACCTTTGACCTAATTTTAGAAAATTCTATTATAAGCCATATCTTTTAAACCATTAAGCATTGCATTTAAAAGGTGAATAAAATGAAAATTACTTAACATTCTAGGTATTGCTACAACAGTTTTCAGCTACAAATGTGTTGCAGTTCCACTTTGTTGTAATCTGGGGGCATCAGTATTTCACAAACACATTTTGTTTTCACTATCATTAGGTCAAAATAAAGTGTATGTGTGTTTCCTATTTCACTCCCCAAAACATTAGGTAGGTAAAACATTTTATTTTATCAAAACATTTCATTTGAAATGCTAGTTTTTGTTATGCTTTGAATACAGGTTCATTACAAATGCTTATCAAGCATTTTAAAGGTCCATGGTAATCATAATGTAAATCAGAGAATCTCAGACATGAAAAGAACAAATTCCCTGTGTGAAAAATTTTGGATTTTTAGTGATATATTTCATCAATAAAATATTTAGGGTTGGCAGCAAAAGTATTGGTAGGGGTGGGAAACCAGAAACGCACATTTTATTTTGTCCTTTCTGACATTCTAAATATATCAACAGGATTCTGGGTGCACACACACACATCCTTCACTAATGTGATTCATTTCTTGTAGAAATATGTTCAACAACATTTAAATATATATTTTTGTCAGAACTCAATAGTTTGAGGAGCTTTGCCCAGGACCCAGTCCACTGGGAGCCTCAAGAGTGCTCCAAGACCCTCCAGTTTACTGTGTCATCATCACCACCCCTTTCAGAAATTTCTGGATTGGCCTATGTCTTACATTGATCCATATTAACAGTGCCACACGGGGGCATATATGTTTCTAAAACATTTCTTGTGTAGTAATAAGATGTCATTTTATACATGTCATTATCTTGGAAATGAATGATTGAGAAGCAATTCTTGTATAAGAATATAAGACCACAAGTATCAGAAAGCCGTCTCTCTATAGATTATATGAAGAGCTAATTACACTGCAGAGAACTGTAAAAAATCTGGCAGTGGATTAATACAGCCTGATGTCCATATCCCCGATTGTCACACACTGTCATGTTTCACAGTCTCAATAAATTGTCCTGGCTGATTTATTGATTTCAATCCCTTGTAAACTGTCAACTTGAGTTTTGTATTGGCATGGCACATAGATGGAGGATTCTAATGATCTCACACATCTCTCCAAGCCAGCATGGCTTTTCTTATACAATCTGGTTTAACGTGTGAACATTTTAAGAACAGTTTCTATCTCTCTCTCTGCTATATGTATAAAATGCTAACACTGGTATGGAGAAAGTGTACTAATTGTGTATAACTGATCAAATGCAGTCATTGATATGAGTAGTCTCTCATTAAAATTGAATCCTTTGGTGTATTGAATGTCTTGCAAAGATGCTGGATTTTTAAAAAATATTTCTGATACATCAGGAGATGAATATTCTTACATTTCAAAGAGTTGGCCTAATCTATTCTTGACACCTTGTACTATTGATGTGTCTGTAGAGAGGCAGTTTAATGATGGCTAGATTTTCATAGTACTTTTATAATATTATTAAGACAATGAAAGCAAATGGATTCAAAGTGAAGATTTAAAAGGAGAGAAATAAGAAATCAATTTGTCCTATTGATTTTAATTGTCATGAATATATAGCTCCGTTTCATACCATTTTCCCATTGATTTGAAACAATTATGTTGACAGTCAAAGAAAGAAATATCCTTTCTGCATGAGAGTTAAAAACCTTTCACAAGTGGTGACTATATATAAATCAATTTTTTTCCTCTTCAAAGATGTCTATTTTCCCATGCACATTTCAGAGTATTCTGTATGAGATATATATAGATAAAATTCATGATTTTCACCATATGTGGGTTTTTATATACTAAGAAAAAACAATTCACAACTATTGATATGATGGACAGAAATTTATTTGTAATGATTAAGATTGCTTTGCTTTAGAAAATAAAATACTAAGATATGTCTGCAACAGAAAAAAAATATGCTGTGACTATTATTAACAAAAAAATGGAATACATGAAAATATGTATATTTGTTTTGTTTATTTTGTTCAAATATAGATTTAAGGAATCCATATTTAACATATCTGATGTAAAAAGATTTACACAGGCTAATTGGTATTCGCTCTACATCAGTGTATATTTGAGAAACTGCGACTGTTCAAGACGAATAAATCCATCTAGAATACGTCTTGCAGACTGCGACATCGACTGTACAACTGACGAAACACCTCACACTTGGTGGCAAGGTGCTAATTGGGGCTTTTTCTACCCTTTTTTCCCTCTGTCATTTTTATGGTTGTCATGGAGATACAATAGTGCTGAAGATGTGATAGTAAAAAATGTAGATTGAATTACTATTGGAGTGAAGAGTCTGGGAATTTGTGTCAGCTCATTTTGATCATTGAGGTTTCGGTTCCTGGTGTATAACAACATAAGGTCTGTAGGATTTCTTCAATGTCTGAGTGTATTGCACACATACATATTGTATATATATAAAAACTGATTGTGGACAGATTCTGGTAGATCTATTAAAAACATGTTCATGTTACTGGTTGTTATAGTAATGACAAAAAATATCGCTGTTCAAACTGGATAATTGTTTCAGATTTTATAAAATAAGCAGTGTTATTCATTTCTGAACACGCTTCTTTTTTATTCTCTTTCTTGCATGTGTCACATCCCCGAATTAGGGCTCCATGATGTCACCTCTGTTAAAGATAGATTTGTCAATAAAATCCACTTTATGTTTGTAAAGATTAAAAAAAAAGACATTAAAGACACCGATCTTTAGCCTTCAGGTCCAAGGTGCCTGCAAATCTTATGAGAAGAGCCTCTTCATCTGTTGCTTGATTGATTTCTGGTTGTTTGTACATGTAATCTACTGACTTGCATCCATAATCAATGTTATGAAATATTGTGGTAATTAGTACTTTTGTTTTATTGATATTAGAGGTGTATGTTTAGATTTTTTAAAAGAAAATTGATTTTGCAAGTCATAGATAAGGTTAATTGATTATAGTTGGTGTTATTTAAAACAAGGGAGGTAAGTTTTTGTACATCTATAGATATTGAAAGGAATTAAAGAATTTATAGCTAACCAACTTAATTTTATGCAGTCTCAAACACTCCATTATATTTGGTAGGTCACCAGTCATTGGGTTCTTCATATAGTAGGATTTCTAAATGTTATCCTTAGATGTCATAAACAATACGTGTTAATAAGGAGTTTAGAGATGGGAAATGTTTGCATGGCATGAGGTACTTCCTATATTTTCCCGTTATCTTTTGTTTTCGTTTTGTCTGATCCGGAGATAATTGATTATGTGTTGGAACTCCTTGTCTTCCGATTGAATGTCTTTTCTTGGACTTAGTTTTATCAGGAGCATTCAGAATGAATTATAGAAAACAAAGGAACATTGCTCTTTCTTTTAAGACTTATTATGCCTCTGATGTTGGGCCACTTTTTCCAGTCCATTGACAAAATACCTCTTGTTTCAGGTCTCTCTCCTCTTTTTTTTTATCGTAAGCATTTAGATGCACATTTGGTTTTTAAGACAGAGGATATAAAAACCAATATCCATGAACAAAATTCTTTTGAACAAGACCACATGTGGACTATGTTAAGCAATGGTGAAATTAATGCATATGCTGTTATGTGCAACATATTGTTCATTAATTCAATGATCAAATCAACATGGGACATTAATTGAAGTTAAAATTCTGTGTCCTGTTAGTTTATGCAACATTGCATTACTAATTCAGCTTCTGATACAAATAGTAAGCATTTATGAAGTACAATTCCTCTTCAAACGTCTACTACTGTCAGAAGCTGAATCATAAGATCTCTGTGTATTTAGATGTTGAAGGGTATATATATATATATAATGATCACATGTCTGGCACCTTTGGTTTTTGGCTTTCAGATTCCATCAATCACTTTCTGATGATGATTTGTGGTGACAGATATTTAATGATAACAAAGAAACTCAGTGTGTGTTTTTGGCACCACCCAGAAATCACTGCCATGCACATCTTAATTCTGAACTTCCCAGTCAATATCTGAGCCAAAGAGAAGCATATGTTTGTTAATTGTCATAAAATAAAGTTTAAATTTATTTACCTTCTCTTTACAGTACAAGTGTACATTTATTAAATAAAAAGAAATACCATCACATTTAACAATAATTATTACACAGAGTTACTTGTGATGTCACCTTGATGGTGTCTGATTTTTGTCAAATGAAATTCTTAACTGAATTTTGCTTTTGGGGGAAAAGTAAGGAACTAGGAAGGCCCTGTCTGTCATGTGATCATACACAGCTTTTATAATCTGGCAATGATCCTTATAGTGACAGATGATAATTGTGAAGATATTGGAATTCTTGATACAGAAAGTTCCCAGGAGGGAGATCTACCAAACAGCATTCGTACACAATACATGGGTCCCTGTGGGCCTCGCTATCTCTGGGTCTTTGTTAGGCTGTAAACAGCAGGTGACAGGATTTTCCCTATATAAGTTAATTTAACTCCTGATATTTATATGGTATTTTCGCAGAGATCCTGAGTGAATTGACATTTGGAGGAAGTAGTGATAAAAGTAATGCAATATTACTTCATGGCTTTTAAAGCTGAGATGATGATTCGACTTTGATTTAATTTGACGTGACCCAAAATTTGTGGGTTGGATCACAGTTCTCTTTTTGATATAAAGTCACTTTTCTTTTTTTTTCATGTGCTAAAAATTTGTGACAAAAAGTCAGTCAAATTGAATTTAATTCTCAATAGCAATTGGCATTCTGATGTTTCTGGTGGGTGACATGTGACATGACTATTTCTCTGTAATTAAAAGGTTAGATATTACCGCATTAGACTGAGCTGTTGATAACTTGCTCTTCACTGTGAATCTGGTATCATTTCATGGTCAATATTTTCCTTACCAGCTGCAGTCACCTATGAATATATGAGCATTGATTACTTATAACAGAGCTTGTATATATCTAGGCCCTTTCACGCGGGTGCAACTGGAGGAATTGCTGGAACCTGTCTCTCCGTTATCTCCCTCTTACTGCCTTTCTGAAATTACATGGTGGAGTCTAATTATTCAGCCACACGTGGTTTCATGTTTGTCCTGAGCTTGTCAATTTGTGTCTGAGAATTCTAGTGATTTTCTATAATTCTTACTGGGAAACACAGGGCATGCTTTAGGTAAGTGTTGAACATGAGATAAAATTCCTGGTTATTCGCATAGCCATTTACGGCACTGTTTTAAGATATTTCATTTATTTTTCCTTGTGTTAATTTTTTTTATATATTTATTTAGTTATGAACTGATTCCCATGATCTTGGGCATGAAATTAGTTTAATTTGATAAACTGATAAACATTTCTTTCCCAGAACTACAAATAATGCCTAAACATTTAAATGATACCTCTCATGGTAATGATAATACTGCTGGAACTCACCATGCATTTTTTCAGATGAGATAGAAATGTGATTCGATGAAAACAGCAGCTTGGATTTAGAAGATTAAAACGAGATTGTGAACAATTGAACAGGAAGCATAATCTCATTGTTGAGGAGAGAGGCTCCTATGAATGCCCTATAAATGATGGTGACAGAGTGGATTGCTAGTCTAGACAAAAGGTCGGGGTTTGTTCTTTATTTTTATAGTCTCTATACATTGTATAGTAAGTGAGAATTTCATGAGTAATTGTTTCCTTAGAAAATTTCAAGGAAAGTACATTTACTGAAATTTTACATGTTTAAGTTGCATTTTGATCATACACTTTATTTTTAGTAATAATTCTAGAAAATTCAATTTTGTTTTAAAAAAAAAACCCCATTAAAGTGAATTTTTTTTTTACAATATACCATATTGATTTTTGATAGTAGTTGGTAGGATATTAGATTCTCAGTTCATGAGTATATATCTTGAGAGTGCAGTCATACAAGTTGAATTAAACTGAAATCAATATTAGCTGCTCATTTGTATCAGTTAATTTAAAAACAGTTTCAAAAATAACAAAATACCATCAGATTGCCCAATAAACATTAAGCTATAATCATTATGTGTGCCTTGTAATAGAATCTCTGAGGTGTTTTGGAAGCATTTTATAGGTCACCGTTTACTGAACTCATTTAACATTCTTTTGAAATTCTTGTTGGGCATGAAAATTAATTACCTTCCTGATTAATTTTTCATGGGAAATTAATACCAATGGCAGTAAAATGGCTCGATATTTTGTCAATGATGAATACGGTGGATGAACTCTGCATGCTTCAGTATGATTTTAATACAGATGTTTGCATATGATTAGAAATTTTATCGTAATACTATATGTTTTACTGTAAAAATATTACAATTTCGATGGAGAATTGTATCTTTCTAAAGTTGTAGAGCTGCTGAGGTTGTACTATAGAAAGGGGTACTGCAAGTTGGAAAATATTTTTAATCGGATCCATTGAAAATAAACAAGTTTGTCCCATTTTGAATTCGGCCCAAAATGTTTATTGTTACTTAAAGTAATAAGTCCAATTTAGGATGAGGGCAAAATGAAAATAAAATGGGACCAAAATTTCCTTGTATGCAATAGATAAATAATGGGTATTGATGTAGCTCAGAAATTTTCCAAACTCCAAACCTACCCCCTTTGTCAATCTGATCAAGTTAAATCTTTTATGTTGTACAATAATGATATGTCGCTGTAAAGTGTAGTGATCTAAGTTAGTGGAGCAAAGGATCTATTTTTAATTGAACCCCTTGTATACAGTATCTAAAGAATGGGTAGTAATGTAGCTCTGAAAATCCACGCCCCCAAAGAAAAAAAATCACCCAGAATATAATGCAAAACCATTATTAAATATTATGTAATACCTCTATACAACTCGGGACATTTTCATGGAAATTCATCTAATGAATATGATAAAAAGTGTGTATATTTATCAAATGATTAATTACAGGGAAATATTTAAGAGCAAAGTATGTTGTTGGTTGTATGAAACACTACTGGTATGTTATTACTATCATTATTAGTGTTAAATTACAGTTTTTTACACATGGGCAATAACCATTGCAAGTTGATATGTTATGCCAATAAAGAATATGAATTAATAATTTGGTACAGATTACGCTTTTCACAAAGTGCTTAATTTTTTTTCATTCTACATTCACTAGTTACTCATTGTTCATCTCACTCAGTAGCGGTTACTCTGATTTCTCACTCAGTAGTGGTCACTCTGATTTCTCACTCAGTAGCGGTTACTCTGATTTCTCACTCAGTAGCGGTCACTGATTTCTCACTCAGTAGCGGTCACTCTGATTTCTCACTCAGTAGCGGTTACTCTCATTTCTCACTCAGTAGCGGTCACTCATTTCTCACTCAGTAGCGGTCACTCTCATTTCTCACTCAGTAGCGGTCACTCTCATTTCTCACTCAGTAGCGGTCACTCTCATTTCTCACTCAGTAGCGGTCACTCTCATTTCTCACTCAGTAGCGGTCACTCTCATTTCTCTCTCAGTAGTGGTCACTCTCATTTCTCATTCAGTAGTGGTCACTCTCATTTCTCACTCAGTAGCAGTCACTCTCATTTCTCACTCAGTAGCGGTCACTCTCATTTCTCACTCAGTAGCAGTCACTCTCATTTCTCACTCAGTAGCGGTCAATCTCATTTCATTATCCATTTGCTTACTTGGTGTTCATTATCATATCCCGTCTGATTTCATTTTATACAAAACTTGAAGGTTCCCTGTGTATTAAAACAAACCTGTTAAAACACATAACTACTTTCCATTTTCATTTTATACTTTCGACAGTAAGGGGCACTTTGAAAGATTGTGAAATCAGATTTTAAACAATTGGCAATTCTTGTCAGGGCAGTGCACACAAGACTTAGAATCAATTAAGCAAATGAGATCAACATCATAATTTATTCAACATTGCATATTTAATCTTTTGGTAACAGAGTTTACTAAAATAAAAATATTGATTGAAAAAAAGAATATTGGGAGAACTTTGAATTCACATAATAAGTCCATTTTAAGCAAATAAAAATACAGAATTAATTCTATATTGTGTATGAATAAAAATTGTACAGAGAAAAAGTTCCACTACTGTTATTTTAGGAAGAAGAATTTTTAAAATGTCCTGAAATTGATCACTGTTTTTTTTTAAATGTTCAACTGTTGCTAATTTTTTGTTAACCTTTTACCAATTAACCATTTGTTTGTACTTTGTGATCACATTTTGCTCTATGATCATTTCAGGAAAGAAATTTTCAACAATTGTGAACATTAAACTTAACCTTATTGAACATCTCTCTCTCTCTCTCTCTCTCTCTCTCTCTCTCTCTCTCTCTCTCTCTCTCTCTCTCTCTCTCTCTCTCTCTCTCTCTCTCTCTCTCTCTCTCTCTCTCTCCAAAAAATTGACAATGCATGTGCTTCCTGTATTTGTAGACCATGTGATCGAACAGGAGAAGAACTTGACTTGATTTATTCTCACTTGAAAAATCTAAAGGCTTTTGAGAAATTCCATCCAAGTCTGCTCCAGCAGATATGTGTGTATGGTTATTATGAGGACTTGGACAAAGGTGTTACATGTAAGTTGGACTGTCATCAGAATCTGTGCTGTGTGTCATCAGGATCAGTGCTGTATGTCATCAGGATCTGTATGTTTGTTTAAGATGAGCATAAACAAACATACAGATCCTGATGACATACAGCACTGATCCTGATGACGTTTAAGATGAGCATAACCGGTTGCGGTAGCTCAGTGGTTAGAGCGCTTGCTTCGTAACCGGGAGGTCGTGAGTTCAAGCCCCGCTCATGCCATGGCTGCGTCAAACCTAAAACGAAAAATAGGTAGTGATTGCTCCTTCGCCAAACGCTCAGCATTTTGAAGTGAGAATCACAGGTCTTTCGGATATGACCTTAAAAACGGAGGTCCCTTGTCACGGTAGGCGTTGGCACGTTAAAGAACCCTCACTGCTACAGTCCTGAGCGCTAAGCATAGGTCTAAATTTGTGGTACTTCACCTACAGATGGTGACGTCTCAATATGAGTGAAAAATTCTCAACTCAATATGAGTGAAAAATTCTCGACGGGACATAAAACAAAACAAACAAGATGAGCATATTTCACTTTTGAATGTGGTAAAGTAAAAGTTTGAATTCCCTGCTAACAGAGTGGGAGGGCCAAGTATGTTAGTTAAGTCGGCTGTCATTTCTTCCAATACCAAACCATGATGTAGGGTTGGTACAAATTGCAGCATCTTTTCATGGCAAAATTCTTTGTACATAGTGTTAGTTATATAAATATTATGTGGTATAGATCAACAACCTTTCAATTATATTTCTATCTTGTAGTGTTTCGCCAAGGAGACATTGGTACCAACTGGTATATTGTAATCTCTGGTAGTTTAGAGGTCCTTGTGTCAGAAACTGGAGACCACAAGGTAAAAATGGCAGAGGCATGTGTATTGAACACCAGTAAATAGTATTACATGACGTTGAACACTAGTAATAAAATTACATGACGTGGAAGACGTACCAGTAATATTTTCACTTTTTATTGAACACTAGTAACTCTGCAGTAGACCAGTAGTTTGTTGTGCAGATCTACGTCATAAGCAATATGCATCCAATATATTTCCTAAGTCTAGTTTTTCTTTCCCGATCCAAACAATATCTTCACAACATTTTATTTTGCAAGTTTTGCACAAAAGCATCGTCTGATTTGTGATGACAGATTATCAATGAAGAGGTACATGCTATGAAGTCTTGGGTATATCTAATACAGGAAAAACAGTGTGCCACACATCCATAGCATCACTCTCCGCTAGGTAGATACGGTAATGCACGGGATATATACCAATGATCTTGTCTATTTGACCTGCTTATATCTCATACCAAAGAGGCTTCAGAAAAGTATTGAATTTTCTTCTGGCAATACAGATCTTAAATGTTATGTATAAGGAGTAGGAAATGTCCTTGTTGACCCCAGTAAAGCAAATCCAATTACTTTTTTTTTCCCAGTACGGTAATTTTGTTCTTCAAAATTTAATTTAGAATATTTTGTGCAAGTTCTTAGATGAGTTGTCTGACAATTATCTTGAAGATATTATGTGTAGGACTGGTGAATTATCATTCTTCCTACAAAATTTGATTTAAAGTCTGAAATGTGACAGCAATGAAGTGTCTTCAAGAAAAGTTGCATTAGCCTCCCAGGCTTAATCAGTTCAACTGAAATACAGGTGTTTGTCATTAGAAATAATTACCAATATTGCACAAGTTGGAGAATTAGTAACACATTAGTGCTTTATGTCATGGGTTTGACTTTTTACAATCTCCAATAATTCTATGCATTATCAGATTTTGGAAACTTATAAATTGCTTTTTCTGTGATACAATATTACAAGCTAGTGCTATCAATAGTTTGATTGAAAAAATTTAAATTTCTGTGATCACTGATAAAGTGAAAATGACAGTTGTAGCATTTTTTTCAAATGAGAAATAATCATGCCTTTTTCTTGCTAATATTTGTCAATGTGAACCAGTCATTGTGTTTATACAGAGTGACACCATTTTCACAGTATTTGTGCAAATCGTATTGCACTTGGACCAAAAAATACAAATTATTATAGCTCATTATTGACATGTGACATGCATATGAGTACCAAAATTATTTTGTGCAAGTATTCTAAAAAAAAGTCAAATATGGGAAGAGAACCTGTGCTGCGAACTCTACATTACACCTGTTACAACTAGAAAACTTGCGCAAAGATAATGTTCAAGTCCAAATTTCTTACTGGTTTATATTATGTAAATGATTCAAGTAAAATAAAAGAGAAAAAAATATTGTGGTTCTCTTTGAAAAACAAGAAAAATTTCCATATTAATGTGCTAATTTGTTTTTTGGCCCATTTTATCTCCAATCTTTCAAGATTATCTACATATACAATTACTCATAAGATCTATATGATTATGTGAAAATTAAATATTTCTAAATTCAAGAAAATTTATCTTAATATCCTGTATGTCTTCATTTGAATCTTCTTAAGTTTTGAAAATATATATTGTTTTTGTTACGGACACTGTAAGTAACCATATATAGCATGTGTTGGCAGACGTGAAAATATTACTAGTTGTAAAAGTCTTCCTCTTTCCATGTTTTTGTAACAAACTTGCAGAAGGATATGTATTTTGCAATTTCATAATTCAGCCTTGTTTACTAAGCCACATTTCTTATCTGATTTTTAATAGACTTGCAGGAATAGTTTCTGGTACAAAGATCAGTGGCTATTTTCACAAAAAAATCTTACCACCTAGATAAAATTTTTGTCTCTGTCTTATACTCAGTCAGGTGCAACTGTGCCCCAGTAAGAATCAAGTTGTATCACCAATGTATACATTTAGTGTTGCTCATTCAGGAAAACAATAAAAGAATTAGTGTTTTAAAATTTTCATCTTAGTTGTAAGAAATTTAGTGATCCTATTGCTTTTCAAGGTCAAATGCAACAGTTCAGTTCAATAGAAGGGGATTTTGAAATTTGATTTTACTTATTTGATTTTTATTAAACTCTCTGGAATAGTGCTTTTCAAAAAAGATCTGGCTTATAAAATACAGTAAAACATGGTTATAGTGAACACACTTATAATGAATTCACACTTATAGTGAGGTGACTTATTCCTTGTAGTTTTAAAATATATTAGGAAATTATTGGGTATAATGAATTTCTTTTATAACAAATCAAAATTGCTTATCCCCAGCTCTTCACTCTAAGCATGTTTTACTGTACTTTTCATAAGTTTTCAAGGTAAAATGCCAAACTTCAGTGTTACTGGAAGAAAAATTCCAAACTTTTATGTATACATTTAAATTTTTGAAGAATCGCCCCAGTTAGCATGAACATCTGAGATCCTGCTAAATGTAATAGGTTAAAATCTGTGGAAGAAAAATTCCAAATAAGACTTTAGATGTTTTTAGATCCTTAAATGCTGTCATATTGGTTAGTAGTAAATGTCAAAGAACATAGTCTCTAGAGTGTGTGAGCTTTTCTGAAATCTGCATTGTTGTGAGGGGATGTTCCTATTGTCAGAAAAAATAAGTTGACAGATTGGTAAGAAAAACAAGTCTACAGATTGGTCAGAAAGATAAGTCTACAGATTGGTCAGAAAGATAAGTCGACAGATTGGTAAGAAAGCAAGACTACAGATTGGTAAGAGAATTAAGTCTGCAGACTGATATAACGATACAGACTGAAGACATTCTATATAGTATTAGATTGGGTCAGTTTCACTTTATCCATAGAGTCGGAGTTCATCTGGAAAGGAGTGCAAAGTTGTGCTTAGACAAATCAAAAAAATATTAAAATTTTTGTTTAATTATGCAAAAAATGATATGCAATTTTTCGTGTGTAGTGTAGATTAATGTGTGTTCAAATTACAGCTTTGGGGCCAGGCTAGACAGTAAGTGCAAAACTTTCTGCTCAAGAATAATGTCTACTGAATCAGATACTGTTGAAAGATACTAAGTAACATTATACCTGAATGGTGTTTTGATTATGGTGCCATACTGCATTTGTTTTCAATGTTTGTACAGAAAAAGCTATTTTTAATGAATTTTAATGGCAATGAAATTTTGTTAAAGGTTGAAATCAGCTAATTGATAGAGAACACAAGGAAGCCATACTTTGGTAGAATTCATGTTTCAAATGCACTGATGTGAAATTATAGACATTAATTACTTTGGGAAATCAGTCTACAGAATATTCTATAGACCAATAATAGCTATTCTTGTTATGAATTGTAAAAATCTGAAGATCAATTACTGAATTGATATACAAGTACAAATAGCACATCAGATGGTGGGTTAGCATCATAGAGTCTAATAGCCTTTTCACACTTGTGTTGAATTTGAATTCAAAATGACGTGAAGCCAAAGTTAAATTGTGTCATTGTCAGTTAAGTCGTATTGCATTTGCTGGGTATTTTTAACACATTGAATCCACAACTTTGACTGAATGGTAATTTGCATAACAGGAAAGAAAATAAAAATCGTAAAATGGGATGAGTGGTTTTTTGGGTTCTTTTTTTTTTTTTTTTTTTTTTTTTTTTTACCATTTCTGCTATTCTTAGAATTTATTCAGATTTCCAGTAGAAAGCAAGAGAAATAGAACTGATGAAAATAAATTTTAGTTCACATTTGAACATATTTCCATCATTTAATATGGTTGTTTTTCAGTTGTAATATAGATGTAAGCCTAATTTTTGTTCAGACACCAACGCTTAGTCCTAAGTAAACAGTTGTTTGGATGTCAGTCCACTTCCTTTGTCTTATGTGAAAATGGATGATGCTTTTGAAATTCATACAGATTGTCTGTGAAATGCAAACCATACAGTGTACACTGAATAATTCTGCAATCCATATTGAATTAAAGAGTAGATGTGAATGGGTTTAATGGACTGCAGATTTAATGTCACTGGTCCAGTGAAAATTTGTATGTGTTGTCTGTAGAAACTCGAGTTGGTGTTTTAAAATATGCAACAAACTGTATGCAGTTTATGAAAATGATATTCTAATTGTGAGTCCACACATATCATTAACAGTTGCCAAGTTATAGGTTTTGGTGTTGGTCACAATTTGGAGTTTAAAGCCAATAGAGTTCAAATATCTGAACAAAAACAGCCCTGTGGAGATCCAGATTAGAATAGGTCCCCAGGACCACCTTGCTTGTCGTAAGAGGCAACTAAATGGGGCAGTACTTCAGATGAGACTGCAAAAACTGAGGTCCCATGTCACAGCAGGTGTGGCACGATAAAGATCCCTCCCTGCTCAAAGGCCATGAGCGCCGAGCATAGGCCTAAATTTTGCAGCCCTTCACTGGCATTGGTGACATCTCCATATGAAGGAAAGATTTTCAAGTGGAATGTTAAACAATATTCTATCAATTAATCTGTACAAAAACAAGGTGGCTCAAGTAAGCCATGGGCATCATGTTTACTTACACTTACTCATTGTAGGAAATCTTTCAGATTGTAGGTGTCTTTCTTGCTGTGTGCTTCAGACTGGGTAAAAATATTATACAGTAATTGATTTCTTGCTATCATATCCTTGGTAATGATTATGCCGATTCTGCACTACGGATATCAATGACTGGTCCAAAAACCCATATCACATATCAGACTGGCGTGTAAAAATTCATAACAAACAGGAAATTATGTATTCGTTCATAGCAATTAATGTATCAAAATTTTTACTGTAGTACATCAATATATGAGAGTTTTTAAGGTAGTTAATCATGATTAATAATCGTAATTAATATGTCAAAGTTTTTACTATTGTTAATAAGTGTATCAAAGATTTACCATTATGATAAATCAATGTACCAAAGTTTTTACCAGAGTAAATCATTGCATCAAGGTTTTTACCATAGTAATGTATCAAATATTCCCTATTCCCTGATATACCTTTTTAAAAAATGCAAAAAAGTGCATGTGCATGTGATAAAAAGAATAATATTTTGTAAAAGCAGTTCATGGACACCATATCAAATCAAATAAAGGCATATCAAAACAGCTGTACCATTCATATACAATATTTAAGCATGGAAAACGTGCAGTATATGATAAATAGAGTATTACGTTAGGTTACAAGTATCGCTCCATTCCTTAAAAATAATGGCGCTGAGGCCCTGAATGGCCTTTTAAGGAATAGAGTGAAATAAGTACATTGACCTGCTTAAAATACACCTTTACTAGGGAAACTTTTTAAGATTTTCGTTATAGTACATGTTATCAATATTTAGAATGTTATTTACTTTTTTTCTTCATATATAAGGGGGGCCTCTGTGGCCGAGTGGTTAGAGCATCGGGCTCAAAATCACAAAGCCTCTCACCTCTGTCGGCGCGTGTTCGAATCTCGGCCGTGGCGTTATGTGAGCAAGTTTGCCAGTTTACTTGCGGAAGGTCAGTGGTCTCTTCCCAGGTACATTGTATCTGGGTTCTCTCCTCCATCAACAAAAACTGGACGCCACCAGATAACTGAAAAATTGTTGAGTGTGGCGGAAAGCAATAAATAATCAATCAATCAATCATATATAAGGTATAGGACTATGTTACGGTAGTGTTTTTAATCCTTTGCATTTTGACCAACTGCCCTAGTGGCTTAGTGAGTAGAGCGTCTGTCTTTAAAGGGAAGGACAACACTGATGTGTGATCAAATCCTGGTGTGTGTAGTTATTTTTCGTAATATATTGTATATCATATATTTTGTGTTTAATTCTTACAAATTTCATAAAAAGGGTAGTTAGGGATAATAGAATAAAGTGAAAGTCAAGTGCACAGAATACTTAGTAATTCCTTTGTTGTTTGAAACCCTCTTTTCCTGAAAAGTAATGGAGCGTTGGAACAAAAGAATGATATCACAGGTGGATTTTAAATGCCATAATCCTTATCATAAGTTCTATCAGCCCTCTGGCCCCATATCAATTCTTGGGTCTTCAGCCTTCAGGTTGATGTGGGTTAACTTGGGCTGATATGATATATAGATTTCAGCATAATATTATTCTGTATTTAATTTTCAGATATGTCATTCTGGAGTTATTAGACTTTAGTTGTTATCATTTTGGCAATTTGGGGCCTCCGTGGTCGAGTGGTTAGAGCATCGGGCTCAAAATCACAAAGCCTCTCACCTCTGTCGGCGCGTGTTCGAATCTCGGCCGCGGCGTTATGTGAGCAAGTTTGCCAGTTTACTTGCGGAAGGTCGGTGGTCTCTTCCCAGGTACATTGTATCTGGGTTCTCTCCTCCACCATCAAAAACTGGACGCCACCAGATAACTGAAAAATTGTTGAGTGTGGCGGAAAGCAATAAATAATCAATCAATCAATCAATTTTGGCAATTTCAATTACTTGATAAACTGATTCTTTTGTGGAATAGCGTCACTTTTATAGCATTGTCTCAAAGAAGGTAACTGCCCTTTTCATACTGATGATTTGCAGTTTTGATCACAGTTAAATAATTGCAGTTTTGATCACAGTTAAATAATTGCAGTTTTGATCACAGTTAAATAATTGCAGTTTTGATCACAGTTAAATAATTGCAGTTTTGATCACAGTTAAATAGAGACTCTTTTATTTAGGTGACCATTAAGCCTATGGGCCTCCTTCTTTTTCTTTGTTTTTCAATTAAATGTATGTGTAATGAATCTGGGCTGACCAAAGGTTTTTGCACAAAAGCCCCCATCACAATAACGGAACTCTGCAAGCCCTGACCCTTCTTAAACAGTCCCAAGATTTCCTTTTACTTTTGAATTTACATATATTTATGACATGAGTATGGGCAATGAAAATGGCAAACAATACTCTTATAGACAAAATCAATGTCAAAATCCAATTCAACAATGAAATACCTCTGATATATAAATAGTACCTTTTGCAAAGCAGCCATCTTCTTTGCTAATAAATGTATGTGCATATAAAATCAAAATAAATGATGCAAATTGCAGATCAAATGGAAAAATGCATCCCCTGTAGAGGTGATGTGGCTGTGGCTTACTACATCAAAATTACTGTTTGTTTGTTTTTCAGTTTTTGTAGGTGGAGGAGAGAACCCAGATACAGTGTATCCGGGAAGAGACTACCGACCTTCTGAAAGTAAACTGGCAAACTTTCTCACAAAATTACTGTAACACTTTAGCTAAAATTTTCCAATAAGCATCTCTCTGGTGATAAAATTTTGCAAAGCATTTTATTTTGGACTGATTGATTATATACAGGCAGACTGTTTCATGACCTAAATAACTGCTTTGGTGGCAATAATATTATGTTGTCAAACTTTGTTATTTCATAAATTTTGTATATTTACTGAGCAAAATTTGTTTTGCAAACAGCACTCATGTTTTATGTATCAAATAAAGTATGTGTATTTGTATTTTATTGCATCTCACTACTCTTGTTGTAATAACAACATTTTGTTGTAAAATGTAGTACCCAGGAGGAACCTTGAAAGGTCATTTCTCAAGGTCATGGGTTGCTACTTCAAAGACTCCTGAAATGTTGTCTCATAATGTTGTTGATTTTTTTTTTGTCAAGATGGCCATTAAAATAGTAATAAGATAAGTTTATTCCAAATTTGGGCCCAGACAGCATAACAGCAAAGGCAGCTACTGTTTATAAAGAAAGAAACTTCAGAAAAAATATTTGATTAGATTTTGAAGAGAATAAGTCTACCATTGTAAAATCATTGCTCAGTTAGACTTGTATTACGTTACACCAAATGTTACGATAAAATCACATGCTTCTCCAAATTCTACAAATTAGTTTATGCTTGCTTTATTTTCATAATCCCATAATGCATTTATTCCTTGAGTACAGAAATTAGTCACTGTTGTGTATCATTCTTTATGGTAAACTTTTAGCGTACCTGAGATAAAAGCTCAAGTGAGCTTTTCTAATTGCCCATTATCCATCTGTCTGTCCATTTGTCTGTTTGTCTGTAAACTTTTCACATTTTTGACCTCTTCTTCAGAACCACTGGGCCAATTTCAACCAAACTTGGCAAAAAGCATCCTTTGGTGAAGAGGATGGAAGTTTGTTCAAATAAAGGGGCATGCCCCCTTCAAAGGGGAGATAATTACAAAAATTGCAAAAATAGTGTGGAGTCATTTAAAAATCTCAAGAACCATTGGGCCAGAAAAGTTCAAATTAATATGGAAGCTTCCTGATATAGTGCAGAATCAAGTTTCTTAAAATCATAGCCCTGGGGGGTAGGGTGGGACCACAATATGAGATCGAAGTTTTACATGCAAATATATTGGGAAAATCTTTATTAATCACTAGGCTAGAAAAGTTCAAATGTACACGGTAGTTTTCTGACACAGTGCAGATTCAAGTTTGTTAAAATCATGGCTCCTGGAGGTAGGGTGGGGGCCACAATAGGGGATCAAAGTTTTATATGGAAATACTTAAGAAAAATCTTAAAAAATCTTCTGAAGAACCACTGGGCCAGAAAAGTTCAAATTTACATGGCAGCTCTCTAGCATAGTGCAAATTCAAGTTTGTTAAAATCATGGCCCGGGTGGGGTGGGGTGGGTTGTTACACTAGGGAATCAAACTTTTACATGGAATATATAGGAAAAATCTTGAGAAATGGGCCAAGGTGAACCATGTGGCCATGGACCTCATGTTATGAATTTACAATATATGATGTACAGGTATAAATTTCCCGAAAAAGACTGAAAATTGCTAGTATGGCTTGGCTTTAGAAAATATAAATTTGACACATGTTAATCCTTGCATCTTATTAATGCAAATACCAAATACATTAATTTAGTTTTCATTGACGCATGTATCCATGATTACATGACTAACTGAAATGCTGTCAGTGACACATTTCAAGGAAGACACAAAGAGTCACCAAATTTATAAAATATATTCCAGAAAAGAAGTCAGTCTCTGGTAAACAACTTCAATTTTAGAATTCAACATTTCCGTATGGAAATTAATGAATTTCAGGGAAATCATAGAATGTGTGACTTTTGAGGGTCAGAATTGGTTATTGTTGAACCTAGCCCTTTGAAATTCATTATAGATGTAGAGAATGAAATTATACTTCGCAATATATTTTTTTTTTGCACAGAATGTCTTTCATTCTGAGGAGTCGAGGTCATCAAGAAAGAATCTGCAAATTGTACCTGTTATCTCGTAAGATAAACATAATGCTTCACAATCTCTTAGCAGATTTGTCAGATTATACTCACACCTCTTAATAATTTATGTTTTATTGATGTACTGACACTAAGCAGTGAGAATTTAAAGTATAGCTTCATGTCATGAAAACCTATTATGCAGTCATAAAGCACATAGACAAGGAAAGAGAATGTGCCCAATTGCATCTTCATAAAATTTGTTTCTTATTAAATGTGCTGAATTAATGAATTCCAATCACGCAAGGCGAGGATGAGAACGTCAATATATATTGGCAGACGGAAAAATAGAAAAGTCTGGATAGCGATTACAAAATAAATAAAGCACTCCCTCATCATTGTGATATTCACTTTAAACTATTGATTCAGGGGAAGTAAATTGAATGTTTCTTACCTAAGGCCCACAAATTAAGTTCATCAGATAGGGTCGACACCTTTTCTCCTTCCCAGGATATGATTTATCTTGGGCTTCTAACATCATTATAAACCTCTACAGAAAACTATAGAGGATAGCAGCATACGATTTCCTAATTATTCACATTATGAAAGACAGTTGATATTTAAAAAAAAAATTGGATTATGCAGTTATGGGAATTTGTGTCATTGTTTATACAGGCTTATTGCTGAAATGCATATCAGTCATGAATATTCCCACTGGTTCCAGTCTGACCTAATGCTGGGACTCATATTTGTATCGCAAGTTATTGCAAGATAAATTGAGAATTTTTAAAATCTTCATGAAATTGATATATTTTGTGTGTTATGATTGATGTATATTGTGACAAAACATGATATAAATCTCTTTTCTTTGAATATTTTTGTATCCATACTGATCTAAAGTGAATTTTTCATAACAATATGGACCAAGTTCTGTGTCTGTCTCTATACTTAGAGGCAGTGTTGGATGTATGTAGGTTTAGTATTGAACTTACAGGTTTTAGAATTGGATACATGTAGGTGCAGCATTGAATACATGTAAGTGCAGTATTGAATACATAAAAATGCAGTATTGAATACATGTAGGTGTAGCATTGAATACATGTATATACAGTATTTGATACATGTAGATGCATATTGAATACATGTAGGTGCAGCATTGAATACATGTAGATGCAGCATTGAATACATGTAGATGCAGCATTGAATACATGTAGATGCAGCATTGAATACATGTAGGTGCTGTATTATTTTCATGCAGGAGCAATATTGATACATGTAGGTGTCATATTGGATAAATTTAGGTGCAGTGCTACATTTAGGTGCAGTATTAGAGACTTGTGTGTAGCATTAGAGCACATATAGGTGTAGAATTGAAATATTTAACAGGTGCTGGATTTCTAAGGCCAGTTTACACCCAGATAATCTCACCATAACAGGAATTTCTTTTTCTAAATATACATCTTGAATGTACATATATTACAGTGTTTAAATACCTGAATTGTGTCACAGTAACTTTGTGAATGACTTCAAAATTTGGTAGTAATATGATTGTAGACATGCAGGCATTGAGTATAACAGTGTTTTTTTCTGCAATATGTATTTTCGAAATGGCAATGGTTTAATGCAGATCTATAAACCCTTTGCAGTGTTTGAGACAAGACTACTTAAAAGTTGCTGTTCATGGCTGTTGTTTTTCAGGATGCAGTTATTGTCAGTAATCTGGTCCCAGGCATCTGTTTCGGGGAGTCCATCTTGACTAATAAACCCAGATATGGTACGGTGACCACTCGAGAATTTACGGAGCTAATTAGAGTGGAACAAAAGGACTTCAAAGTCCTGTGGGAGGTAAAATATGGCAAAATAAAAAAAAAAAAAAACCCCAAAAGAGTTGTTCAAATCCACAATAGTATTAATGTTTGTGATTCATCATAATAATAACCATGTTGAAGAAATAAAGAATGGTAATTATTCAAATACATGTCAGATAAATGAAAATAAACAAACATATATTCAGTCACTATGTATAGAATAGGGCCAATATTATATGCCAAAAAACACTGATTTAGTAAAAGTGTTTGACTTCCTATGCACCCAAGTTATTATAATGCATATTACATGTATCATTAATGTTTAAATCACTGAAGTGTGAAATCATATTACATGTATCATTAATGTTTAAATCACTGTAGCATGAAGACATTAAATTAGAAGCCTAGGGTGTAATGAGCTCTTCAATTATTTATTAAACCTCAGCACCATTTTTCAACAGTGTACAGAGATATAAAAAAAAAGACACAAACAGCTAGTTCATATACACCTAGCAAATATCGCATGCTTAAAAAATAGTATAAAGGGAAAAGGTGTTATGATATGTGGGAATTCTATGCGAAGGAGCACATGTTATATATATATATATATATATATATATATATATATATATATATATATATATATATATATTTACAGCATGTAATTTTTATCTTAAAAAGAAAAGAAAAAATGCAGGCTGTTTGTTGTTTGACATAGTTTCAGAAATTTCATACATGTTGATATTTTTAAGGGAAAGCTATATATAGACCAATGATATCAAACAATGCAGAATTAATAACATGCATGTAGTCTTAAACCATGCAACACGAATAGATCCATGACATCTGGTTTATAGAATTTAATGTGGTCTTCAGACTTATTTCATGATATGTAAAGGATGAGGTGCAATGTTTCATACACTGAAGAAAAAATCAATGTATTCCATTAGATAATTTAAGTTCACTGAGTCCCATAAACCTGGTTTGGTTTCTAAATTAACCTCCCTTAATGTGTAAAGTGTTCATTAAACACCATAAAAGGCAATTATCTTTGTCACAAATATTTTTTTTATGATAAATTGGGACTTTAGAGCATTAGTATGGAGAAGCCAAACTTAGAGATTTCACAGATAAGTGATTCACTGAGTGTGAATAAAGAACTTATCTCTGAATGTATTAGAATCGGATTGTGCACTTTATAGATCGTCTAGTACATGTGTAGACCTTGAAGGACACTGTTGACCTTCAAACTACAAGAGCATATCATGTTCAATGGTTTTTTTGAATAGCTATTCAAAAGAAAGAAAATTCCTCAAGCTATCTACAGTTTATGTTGAAGTGCAGCCAATGAAATGATCTTAGATCAAAGTCCCGTACAATTTGAATTTAGCTTGCATTGCAGATGGTGTGTTTATACTCAGGTTACAAAAACCATGTGGAAGCAATTTCTTTTGGATTCTCTTTCAGTTTTGAAAATTGCAGGCATGAAAGCAGCTGTTTGAGAGATGGACGTTTTTTTCTCTGTTGTTATAACCTTGTGGATGTATGATTTAGATTCGGAAGTTACATGGTCAGAAAATTCCCAGTGTCAAGCTTGATTTCCCTGGAGCTAAATTGTCTTCACTTGAGAATCCAATTCTTGTAGCCTGGAAACACGACTCTAATGAGGCTGCTGGATTTTCTGCTGTAAAAAATGCATGTCACAGGCGATTATCTTGCTATTGCACTACTGTACAATTGACTTGTTAGTTCAACAACATTTTCATGGAAAACTATTTTCCTGAACTTGTAATGTGGATGCAGGAGGAACACCTCTTCAATGTGTTGATGTGACAGTTGATATTGATCTGCCATGTTGAAAATTCTTACTGTACCTGTCAATACTGATTGTTTCTCCCCATGCATTTTGACAAGATTTTGACAGTTTGGAGATGCAGTTTGAATTAGTCATTATAGACTTCTAACACAGAACATCTAAAGGCTCTCTAATTTGAGGTTCTGATCAAGTAAACATTAACAGATCCAGTCTATGCAAAATCATCGGGGAGAAAGGCATTTCATTTTCTTATTTGATGGACATTTTTACCTGATTACACAGTTGATGGGTCAATCTTGGTGCTCACAGTTTGACAATGATGCGAATATCCAAGGGCTGTTTTGCTATTCCAGCTATCTTCAATTGTTGACTGAGTAGCCTATAGGATTTGAGCTTTTAGTACCACCTCATACATCAACCTTGCTACTTGCAATAAATCTCTCTACAGCAAAGGGAAAAAAGAGTCCATTATTATCAAAAACAGTCATATTAATACCATTTCTGCTGAAACAACTATGAATTATAATCTCTAGGGGAGACTCTGTTTTTCTTGAGAGAAAATTACTATTAACAGTTTGGCTATTTGGGGGACATAGTGAGAGAATTCTTGGCAGATGCTAATATAATGAAAGACCTGCATTATCTGAGGACCACTTTCAAAATATGCTAATAATAAAGTCCTGATACTGAAAGGATCATGAAAGTGAAAAGAACACAAAGCTTGTCTTCTTCCTGGAAGACCCTGAAAAAAATAAATTTGAGGACCCCATTCAAAAGAACGCTCAGACCCCAGAAGGTGTCTGCCCCTGATTTGGTTCATTTGAGCAAAGAGCAAGTGTTCTGCTCTGATGGTTTGGATATTTGTCTGGGGTACCCAGTGTATGAGCTAGATTTAAAACAAAATGGACAAAAACTCTGTATTTGCTCTTTGCAGGGAAGTAAGAAATTGCTAGAAGGCGTTATCACCCCTTTGGAGAGGTTGTCGGTGACAGGTGAGTGACATCTCGCATTCAGGTGAGAAGATGTGAGGGAGGAGGGAGGGTGTGGCAGCTCTTCACTTTGCAGAGTAAATCATCTAATGTTAATTACATATATATTTATTGATTTAGAAAAGGAAATAAATCTGCTACCTTACTGGAACTAAAAGCGTGTATGTACTTAAATGGCATTTTCTAAGTTCTAATTTTCGAAAGATGTTTTATAGCCAACCCATTGCCATATTCACCTGCTTTAACCAGACATGGGAGGAGGAAGTCATCTGCTGCAGCTAAATATAATGGCCAGCCCAACCCAGCAGCACCTTTAACCAGTGTAAGTCGTGTAGCAATGAAACCATGAGATGATTGGCTGTTTCTGAGTGCAACCTAAACTAGAAGAGGGCATAAAATTCCCACAGGGAAAGGTCACTGCAAATATTGCTCTTTAAGTATGTGACAAGTTTACCTGCAGGGGATGCATGTGTTAGTTCTGCTATATTTGATTTAAACTAAGGAATTGTGTTAATTGGGGTACCTGGTAGGTGATATAAATTCTATTTATGGTCTTGATTCTCATGTTGATGTTTGATGAAATAGTTCAGCTATTCCTAAATCATGTCATTTTCTCCAATATTGACGGAAGTGTGTTAGGGGACTTTTTAAAATTATGTCAGCGGTCGTTCAAGTGACTATATGAAAAAGGCAAATTGCATTGTAGCCCATCATTATTTTTCCATATCAAGTGGAGAAATTATGCTACATTACTCTTTTAAACCTTTGATATTTGCCAACCAAAAATTACCAGTTTTAATTCAAATATTGATGAGTCTAAACCATAATGATTTATTTATTATCTCTCCAAATACTCCTGTGAAATGATTTTACACAAAATGTTTCTATTGCCATAGAGATATGATTTTATCAATATAGATGTGGACGTATATAATATAAAACGAAACCCATTTCATTAACTTTTGTGATCATATTGGAGATATGAAGGATGAAGAAAACTTTATCATTTAAGAATCAATGTTAAACTCAAGTAAAATATATATTTGTCACATAGTTTATTCAATAGATGCTATGGGCATGCATGAGCTACATTGATTATCTTAAGATGTCTTATCATGAATATTGGAATATTTGATATTTATCATGCAAAGGATTTAGCAGTTACATCAACATGTGAACATTAACACTTTGACTGTTAAAGGTCAGGATCAGACTGGTTTTTAAGTTCTGTGTGATCAAGCTTGTTTAAAAGGAAAACTTAGAATTTGAGAATTATGTACCAACAACAATTACAGATTCCCTCAGAAAAATTGAAAAGAGCGGGCTATGTGTTACGGACAGTTCTTTTAACTCGTGCTCCACACATGGTGCGGGACAGGAAGTACCATTTACGGACATACAGGAAGTGCATGGTGGGAACTGAAATGGTGGAATGGTTGCTACAGCAGAGCCCAATCGTACACTCGAGGAATCAGGCTGTGGGCATCTGGCAGTCATTGTGTGAGGAGGGTATTATCGTACATGGTAAGGTGATACCTGCTTTACAGACATACAATGCTCCTTTGATATATTGCCAATTTTTGTTCAAGACCAATTTGGGCAATAAAGCTGGGATGGCAATATAATTAACTCGGTACTGACAATTTACTGAGCAGTGAAATGGGCTACTTTCTGTATAAATAAATAAAATAAATAATCTAGAATTTTATTCAGCAATTGACAAGACCACCTGTTGAATACCTCGTCCAGCCGGGGGGGGGGGGGGGGGGGGGGGGGGGGGGGGGGGCAATATATCAAGGAGGCACTGTACTGAAGGTAACCTCAAATGCACAAACTACAGATCAACAATTAACATGATAACCTACTGTATATATGTAATGCTGATATTTATATTTTCATTCAAGTTTTTAAAGGAAGTCAGCCATTATGACGATGTAGTAATCCTCCTTAAGTGTCAAAACAGTTCTGTAACCAGTGTGGTTATATCAAATTCACAGTTATGACAAAGTAAAATGTAACAAAATTGATGGGATTTACATATGATACACCATGAAATTTTCACTCCCATTAAATTTTCACCCTCATCCTGAATAGGCAAATTTAATAGTGGGAGAGTTTTGAAATGGCATGAAATCATCATTCAAAGCATTTGGGTGAAAATAAAATGGAGGAAAAGTTTTCTATCACACAGTATAAAGATATTGTTATCTAAATAAACTGAAGTTTTTGTGTTTGTCTGGAGAACAATGGTTCTCAACTTTTTTTTTTCACAAAAAAGTGGCCATGTGGGGATCTGGGTGGTTAGAATAGATCCCCTTGCTTTTCATAAGAGGCAACTAAATGGGGCGGTCCTTCGGATGAGACCACAAAAACCGAGGTCCCGTGTCACAGTAGGTTTGGCACGATAAAGATCCCTCCCTGCTCAAAGGCCATAAGCGCTGAGCATAGACCTAAATTTTGCAGCCCTTCACTGGCAATAGTGATGTCTCCAAATAAGTGAAAAATTCTCGAGCAGGACATTAAGCAATATATAATCAATCAATCAATCACAAAAAAGCAGAAAGTTCTCGGTGTCTGCTCTGAATGGTCATAGCCACAGTATCCTTATGCTGCCTGCCATAGAGTCACCTGTAATGTAACCCCATTCAAGGATTAAACAATGTACCAAAAACCAGTATAAAAGAAATATTTGCCTGCATCACTTTCTGAATATTTGTCAGCATCACTTTCTGAATATTTGTTGCCGAGAACCTGTCAGTTTGTTAGTGCATTAAGAGTAAATGTTGGCTCATTCATGTAGAAATATTTACATTTCCAATGTTTTTGGTTCAATATCTTTACCAATTAAATTGATAGCCATTTCCTTATTAATATGAAAAATGTGCGTATGAATTATGAATATAGTACACTGTACCACCCGGGTTGTAAGAATAGATCCTCAGTACCCCTTGCTTGTCATAAGAGGCGACTAAATGGGGTGATCCTTTGGATGAGACCGCAAAAACTGAGGTCCCGTGTCACATCAGGTGTGGCACGTAAAAGATCCCTCCCTGCTCAAAGGCCATAAGTGCCAAGCATAGGCCTAAATTTGCAGCCCTTCACCGGCAATGGTGACGTCTCCATACAAGTGAAAAATTCTCGAGCGGGACATTAAACAATATTTAATCAATCAATCTGTATCACTTTTGCAATGGCAAAGAATTCTGATACAGAAATGAAAATAAAATGTTAATGTGAAAAATAAAATTTCATTTTTGAAAAAAATGTGAGGGTATGAACTGCAGTGCTTCGTACTGACATACTTCACATGAAGTACTAACATGCTTCATGAAGTATGCTGGCGTAAAGCATTGCAGTTCATGCTCTCATGTATTTTCAAAAGTAAAATTTATTTCTTAGATTTTTCAGTGAACATGGCAGAATGAACTGCAATTGCTGATTTTCATATTCCATGATATGCATTAGTACATCATGGAAAATATACCAACAGGCCAGCAATTGCAGTTCATAATTCCATGTTCATGGAAAACGTTATTTATTTCTCATATATTACTCCATCGTCAATTTGTCCATAAAAATTGATTTACAGCGTCTTGGACTTGAGAAGATGTAATCTTGGACGTGATAGCTATTATTTGGGTGGAACAGTTCGGTTGGTGACTGTGATACAAAATTTTCATTGCTTTGTTGTTACATTCAACCTGTTCATACAAAAGACTGAGACAGAATCTGAAAATAACAAGACTGTAAACCAGCCATTAAACAGAGCAGGAGCATCCATTTTCTAGCCATAGTGTGACTGAAATAAAATCTCTGTAATTTGTCTTAAGATATCTGATACATAGAAATGTTGCTTAATTAATTCATTGAGTATTGAACTCTATAAAATCGTACAAAAGGCAAGTTTTCAAGTAATTTCTTGGCATGTAATGGTTCAATTTAATCATTGTATATTATAGAAAACTATAGGTCGCCAAGTAAAATTTTGGAAGGAAGGGATAGAACTCTTTAAGAATTAAGTTGTATTTAATTGTAATAAACATTCTCAGACATTTGTATCAAGTTGGTTGGTGTGAATTAGCAGTATACAGATTTACAATTGATACCAAATATGAAAAGCTCTACTGTACCAGATATTTTGAATTATTTTTATCTCTAGCTGGACTTGTAGGTAATTGTAAATGGAATGCCTAGTATTGAGAGAAATTTTGATGTTTGTTGTATCATTAAGCCTAATAGTGGCACAATAGTATTTGAAGAGTTTGACATTTAAGTCAACTACTCCAGTCCGCAGAATAAAATTACATTTTGAGCAAGATGTTTACTGAAACAAGCATTCTGAGTGTATTGCAGGCAATGCAAAGTCCCCTACCAGTAAGATAATTCAGTTAAAGGTAGGTCAAGCATAATGAAACTCAAACTTGATTTATAACAATCCAAGAAAAAGTTATGTATAGAATTTTATTTAAACATCTTCATCCAGTACAGAGAAAAGTCTGGAAAACCTCAAGTGGAATGACAGACAGATAGACAGACCGAGGGTAAACTAATAGTCCCCTTCGGCAAAGCCGGTAGGGGACTAATAAACATAGACTAGAACTATTAATGGCTTTCCTTGACATCAAATTTTAATGTCATTCCAAAGAATACAAGCTTGGTGAGTCTTTACACATAAAGGAAAGTAGCCATTGATCATTTTATGTGGTCTTATCCATGAAAATGACAAATATTGCTATTCAACAAAGGAAGCAATGGTATCTATTTCTTTTGCTAGCAGTTGTGATGTTTTCCGTTAGAAATAACGACGTAGACACAACAGATAACAGTTTTGGGGAGTGCAAACTGAGGACACTTCAATATTGATTTATTGAATATGCAAACAAAAACTCTTTTATACGGATTATACATGTACGAAAGTGAATTATTTCGAGATTTCATGAGGAACATATTTAGTATCATCAAAGGTCTTCATCTTGTGAAAATTGCTGCTCTTCAGGTTTAACCTCTGCTTTACCTTGAAATAATTGAGTTCAGTAAACTAATTTCTCACGAGTTGTCAATTGCTTGTTAGATTGATTGAACATGGACTGTGTTCCTATGACAATCAAGATTTTAGGATCGCTAGAGTTATCCCTCTTGTGTTGGCAAGATTGCCTGTACTAATACATTTTGTAGGAGTTTATGACGATCCTCAAAAAAAATATTAGTGGATGATTCAGAGGGACAAAAACAGGATAATATAAGGGATTTATTCTATAATACTGGATTTGGTTACTGTGTTGAAAAGGGATATGCAGAATGGTGTACTTCTATAAATTATAGTAAGGGAATCCAAAGTGCTGTTGACCTAATGGAATCTTTTGCTGTCATTCTTTTAAGCGTTTTTAATTTTGGGGGGGGGGGGGGGGGGGGCAGGCATAATATAGAATTCCTAAAAATTATAAATAAAGGACTTGTAAATATTCTCTGTGACGATCAAAAGTTAAAATATATCATCCCTCCCTATATAACTCTATATGAATTTTCCTTACTGTTATGGTCTTAATGAGAAAGAGAGATGCTTGGAATAAATTTCATTTCATATAGTAAATGTATTCATTTTACTTTAATAAAATATAAGTTTAGCTTTTGTTTTCATCATTTTTGAAAAATGTTTGTAGCAAATGTCATTAAGAGTGAACCAAAACCTCCAAAATACAGCACAGACTTTATAAATCTTCTTTACTTCCCAAAATCTAGTAGACATATTGGGTGCAGGCACAATAAGCTTGGAGGTCTGTACCAAAATTTTAAAATCATGAATTTAAATTCAGAGGTTCAGGGTGGGGCTAAAGGGGTCATACAATTTCTTTAGGAATTTTCTTCACTTCGGAACCTGTAACAGACATTGACTGGCTATGATAAACATAAAGGCCTCTGTTGAAATTTTAAAATTCATGATTCCTTAGGCCAGACTAGATATATGTGATCACAAGGTGAAATGCATTGAATCTTTAAACACATTCTTTAGTCCTGAATATCTAACAGGCAAACTCAATGTATAATTATACAGAGTGAGGAGGCCTGTATAAAAATGATAACTTTATAGCCCAGGGGTCAGGGATATGGGTCTAAAGTGGTCATGTAATGAAAATGCATTAGATGTTTAAAACAATACAATCTGTAACTGACGGTAAATAAATTGAAAAATAAAAGGACAAATATAATAACATACTTGTGATTGAACTTATATAATTATATAATATAAGGGAGAATCTGAAGCAATAAACCCGTCAAATCAGCAAAAAATGTCGATTCATGAATCCCCGTCATCCCGATAGTAATTCCTTCTCTTAATCACTTAATCACCGATGCGCACTGACTTCAGAAGTTGCCAGTTTGGAAAAATGCGAAAGAGAGGTGCTGCACACATGTCGGATTTGTAAGCAATTTAATATGCCAAAATATAACAAATTTATAGATGAAATTTCATTTGAGTGGCACATTTGCATAACTTAATTACTTTCTTATACTTATAATACTTAAAGTCATTCATGTCACGTTGTAATTAAACAAACAAAAAGTGTATTTACTCGTGTCAGTCTCCATTTTTGTATGACCTCAGTCTCAGTGCAACCTGATTATGTTTGGCAATCATCATTCATATGTTCGTGTTTACGATACAATTGCGGTTTATACAAAACTCTCATTGTATGTATGCTCTCAAACAATATTCCCATGTTTATTTTGTTGAATTTTTCTTCAGATCTTGGGAAAAACCTCTTTAATTTTTTAAACGTGGATCAGACCCTAGAGATTTACAAAATTATTGATATATTTGTTTGTGTTTTTTAATTCAGGATCAATATTTGTGACAATATCCATTTCATTCCAATGTGTATCTTTCAGTATGCAGAGAGCACCAGTTCAAGGACAGGTACCTGTTTTACCGTTTTTGTGAGGATGACCAAGGGGTGGGAACCATACCAAATCAGATCCAAAAGAAGGAAAGTGAGGAAGAGCTGCAGGACACTCTAATCACGCTGGCACAGATTGGACCAGATGCCATGATGAGGATGATCCTCCGAAAATTGTAAGTCTGAGAAAGGAGAAAATGTAATCTCATGTCCATGAAAATTAGCACACAATTTCTATCATGGCTCCAAGATCTAAAATTTGGGGTATATTGGGTTTTTTTTTTGTTTTTGGTTTTTTTATCTGTTTATGTCTGCAACTTTAAGTTTGATTTTAACTTTTAAACTACAAAAGAAAGGGATTTTATATTTGATAAACTGAAAGGTCAGAGTTAATTTGGATCAGTTTAACTCAGTTCAGAGAAGGTCATGCAAATAATTGGCAATTAGCCAGGTTTGATCTCTGATGGCATTAAGGCTGGATCCGTATATTGATTATCAATATATACTGGTATTTTTGACAGATATGATAACCGTTACAGTGGACCCCGTATTGTTTAATATACTAAGAGTTGTTATTAACATATTTTACTGCAAGATTTCATGAATGAATTAACAAATAAATTGAAAATCTACAAACTATCGAAATGTCATTTGCTCTGTGGCTGCATACCAATGCAAACATATGTTGAAAGTGTGCCATGGTGACGGTACCATGGTCTCAGTTTTCAAAAATTAGCTTGAAAAAAAATAAAGTGTAACATTTGTGGAGCAGAGGTTGCAAGCTCTGGTAGTACAACTAGTTTAGCAATACATTTGTGATGACAGCATAAAGCTAACTGTCAGAAAGGTGGCGAAAAATCTATCGATGAATGGTAGAGTCAAATGCAATGTACTGTCACAATTTTGTGGATTTCGAATGAATAAATTTGAAGAAATATATAATGAAGTGAACAAATTTATCATTCATTTGTCAATATTTATCATCAGAAATAATAATTTTTTTTGCTGCCTCAGACTTTAGCTCAGAGCGGGTTTTCAGTACAACAGAAGAGTACTAGAGAACTAGGGGCTTGTTAAGCCTGAACAAGTGGATGCCCTTGTTTTCATTAAAAAAAAAGGATGTAGACAGAATTGATAACCCAAGCACAATTGCCATTTGTGATAAATCAATTTAAGTTAACAATATAATATGCAAATGTAACAAAAGGAAAAGGTGAATTTAAGTTTTATTTTTGTTACTATTTAATTATCTTGATCCTCAAAATAAAGTGTAAATGTAATTATATTGTATTGTCAATATGTATCGCATATCATTTCTCTGTATCACAATACAATTGAATTTTTTCCAAATGATACCCAGTCCTAGATGGCATTCCAGATAGGTCAGTTAGAAGAGCACCTGACTAGAGATAAAGGGTTTGAATTTTGGCTTTGACAGGTTCATTGCAATTTCTCCCTTCCTGGTACATTTTCATGCTTCTATATTGCTCGTCTGACAATGTGTTGAGCTTCATGAAAGTATTCTGGCATCAAGTATTGCAGTTCATACCTCATGTATTATTTTGATTGTGCATGCTAAATTATGAATTTGACCAAAAATGATTCAAGTGCTCCATATGTCATCAACATATGAGACAACTTATGCTCTAATGTACAGTAGATACAACTTATGCACTACTGTACAGTAGATACAACTTATGCACTACTGTACAGTAGATACAACTTATGCACTACTGTACAGTAGATACAACTTATGCTCTAATGTACAGTAGATACAACTTATGCTCTACTGTACAGTAGATACAACTTATGCTTTTCTCTACAGTAGATTCAACTTATGCTTTTTATTGCCAGTGATATTCGACTGTAATCTCATTGAGATTAGATATAGTAAAAAGCTGCCAGTGAGATTTGACTGTAATCTCATTGAGATTAGATCTAGTACAAAGCTGCCAGTGAGATTTGACTGTAATCTCATTGAGATTAGATCTAGTACAAAGCTGCCAGTGAGATTTGACTGTAATCTCATTGAGATTAGATCTAGTACAAAGCTGCCAGTGAGATTTGACTGTAATCTAATTGAGATTAGATCTAGTACAAAGCTGCCAGTGAGATTTGACTGTAATCTCATTGAGGTTTGATCTGGTACAAAGTTGCCAGTGAGATTCGACTGTAATCTAATTGAGATTAGATCTAGTACAAAGCTGCCAGTGAGATTTGACTGTAATCTCATTGAGATTAGATCTAGTACAAAGCTGCCAGTATCCTGTTTATTAATTAGTGTTTCACAATCAATGTTCTCAGTGATTCTGTTTGTGTTTTGGATTCAGAAAGTACAATTTGACACAGTTTTTATATATATCATAAAATACTGGAACCTATTTATAGCATCAGAATATACTATTGTCATGGGAATGTGGTATGTATGTGTGTGTGTGTGTGTGTGTGTTTATATATATATATATATATATATATATATATATATATATATATATATATATATATATATATTGATAGATAGATATACAGGAAATATTGCAATCCTCTCTCTTATTTGTAACAAGTATTCAAATTGAAAGTAAAAATGCACTGCATGTCACAGTAGCTGTTTGAAGTGCCGTGGGTGCTTACTGGGGTGAATATCAGTACAGCTGTTTCAACTGGCACCGTAACAGTCTATATAAATTCGTCCAGTGTAGACCATCATTATGTTCTCATAAAGTACATACCAGCTGCAACAGGATATGTTATAAAAAACATAAGGGCTTTCCTCAAAGTGTTTTCATTAACAAATAATTTCTGTGGCTCAAATAACAGGATGTACAGTATTAACAAATTTGACTTTTTTAGCAAAGAGAGAAGCTTAAAAGTCCACACTCTTAACAAATAAGAAGAATCAAACAGAGACATGAAGATGAGCAATCCTTTCAAAATAAAAATGAATCCACATTTATATCTGAAACCAGCAGAAATAACCTAGGTCCACAATTATATCTCTGTTTATCGTCAATCCATTCAATATAAAACCAGATCTATCTAAAATCAGCAAATCTAAAGACCAAACTAAAAAAAAAACAACAAAAAAGAAAAAACTGAGATGAATTCCAGAATTGTGCTAAAATCAGCAGTCCGTCCAAAACAAAAATCTGGCCATAAATCTACCCAAAAGAAATATGGGCCCTGGTTAAATTCTAATCATTCACTGCTAGTCACTAAAATTGCTGTAAAAAGCTATATCTATGTGGCGTCGGTTGCTTAGTGGTTAGCTGTTAGACTCTCGATCGAAAGGTTGTGGGTTCGAGTCCTGGCCATGGCAGGACCGATGTTGTGTCCTGGGAAAGGCACTTTACACAAATTTCCTCACTGCACCCAAGTGTAAAAGGGATACCTGGCAATAGACAGTGAAAGACATTGTTAGAATGTTAGTGCTCTAGCACCTTAACGGCAGCTTTCACTGAGAAAGCTTTGGAATGGTATAAGGTCTGCTGGGGTAATAATGTATTATGAAGCGCTTTGAGCAGCATATGCTGGAAAAAGTGTTATATAAAAACCAATCATTATTATAATCATTATATCCTGCTAACAAACAAAAGACTAAGAGAACAAAAACTATCATGAACAACTGAATCATTAAACAATGAATCATTTTTATCCTATAAACAAGCAGAACATACTGAACAATCCTATGAACAAGCTGAACAATTCTGTGAACAAGCAGAACAATCCTATGAACAAGCAGAACAAACTGAACAATCCTATGAACAGGCAGAACAAACTGAACAATCCTATGAACAAACAGAACAAACTGAACAATCCTATGAACAAACTGAACAATCTTATGAACAAACTGAACCACACTATACACATTTCAAATAAACTGAGTAATTATGTGAACAAACAAATTAAAGTATCTTGCATATATGCATACAGACAAAACACTCATTCCCATTCTAGGAACAGGCAGACAAACTAATTATTATAGGATTAACACTATAAATTATTGTGTTATTGAGGTATGAAAAAAAGTCACAAACTTGATAAGATCCATATATATTGAAATTTTTCATTGGTCTCTGCTGCCAAGTTACCTGGATGTTTATGTATAGAATCAAGATGGCCACTGTTTAGTGATTTTGATCTGAGCTATTGGTTTTCATTTCATCTGTACCAAATGTTACTTATGAAATTCTGTTTGGGAGAAGTTTTAGTATACTTGTACATACACTACTAGTTGACATACCCACCACATGTGAGACACATGAGGAGGATTTATCTATATATTGCAAACTTTACCTGCATGCAGACAAAAGTCACTGCATCTTCTGATGACATGGATATCAAATATCTGGCTTTTACAGTCCTATTGTAATGTGTATTTTTGTAGAGTTACTTCCCCTCTACTTGGACAATTATTAGTAATTGATTTATGACTTTAGTTTGCTATTGACAATAACAAGTATTACAACTGTTACCTTATATTTACAGAAGCTGTAGTTTAACAATAATGAAGCAAGTAGAATGGTAAATACTATCAATTAATGGCTATTTTGTGTAAAAACAAATCATTGCTGTCTTTTAAAAATTTGAGTTGTGTCAAGCGAAAAGGGACTTTTGGGGCAAAATTTTCGAAAAAGAGTTTTTATTTGTTTCTGAAAGCATAGATCTTCCTGATTATTTTGATACCAAATTTTACCTTGAATGTTGTACCTAACTCATGGTAACACTGATATGAAATATAAGCGCTGATCCTGAGATAACGTTATAAATTGTTTAATAACGTTACATAATGTCATTTCATTGGAACACCATTGTAAAGAAAACAAAGACTTTAATATTGAATGTAATTGAAATTTATCAAATAAATTAAAGAATATACTGATGGTGACCATTTTGATGACAATAAAAGCAATATCAAGTTGATTTCTGAAATAGTGATCAATTTATGGACAAGGAAAATTAACAGCTAAATCATCAACAACAACAAAATTTCATCATCATCACTCTTCAACATTGGAACAAGTGGTGTCCTTGTTATTTGCACACTGTTTTGACTATGGTTTACTCTGTTTAACCAATCAAGATATAGGGCTCATGACAGGTGTAGCCAGTCAACAGGGGGTGCTTACTCCTCCTAGGCACTAGATCCCACTTATGGTATTCAGGGGTCTGTGTTTGCCCTACTCTTAATTTTGTATTCTCTATAGGAGGTAAGAGATTGATCCTGTTAGCTATCTTCACCTTTTCATGGAAAGAAATAAATTGAATCATCCTATGAACAAACAAATGAATCATCCCAAAAAACAAAGAAACTAATCCATCCTATGAACAGACAGACAAACCAATCCATCCTATGAACAGACAGACAAACCAATCCATCCTGTGAACAGACAAACCAATCCATCCTATGAACAGACAGACAAATTGTTTCTTCTTGTGAACAAACTGTATCTTTTTATGAACATTCAGACAAACTGTTTCATCCTATGAACATTTAGAGTGACTGTTTCTTCCTGTGAACTATTTTTAATTTCAGACAAATTAAATCATCTTACAAATAAATAAACAACTGGGAACAATTTTGTAATTTAATACGAACATCTTTTTTAAAGATTTGGACACCAATTTGAAGTCTTTTAGTCTGATTTTGTGAAGTTTTCTTTTAGTTTGTGCCTACAGAGATACAACATATTTTTAGTTTGTGCCTACAGAGATACAACATATTATTAGTTTGTGCCTACAGAGATACAACATATTTTCAGTTTGTGTCATTCTGCTAAAGATTTTCCAGTTTGCAAATATACTGAATTATGAATAGCTGATCAAAGAAGTGTTTGAAGTGGTTTCTGGTTTGGCTTGGTCGTTGACTTGGAGGTAATACAGGTTGACAGCAGTATTTTGCTATCAGATAATTTTGCCTTTTACAGAGTCTTAACTAGTTCATTTATTTCTTGGCACAATTTATCATTTATGAATACAAAATTTTCATTTATCAAATAAACTATTTTGACAGTGGTTTTTCTGTTCAATTATCTCAAGACAATATCTTAATATACAGATCACATTTTTGCATTGATATCAAGAGGAGAGAAATTTTTTTAACTTTCCACCCACTCCTTAACTTGTTATTACACTCTAATGACTATTTCGAAAATAGTGATGCTGCCATATTAATATTGAAGGCATTCATGAATTGTAATCTTGACAACATAAGAAGGTTGTCTAGTACCAATGCTTATCTACAGCTAGTTTACATGTAAAGTAAATAATTGTCTAATATCATCTAGATGAATTTGATTTATATACCAGGAAAAAAAATTCATTTGTAGTACTCTGCCATCTTAGATATCTTCTCAGTGGAATCTGAAGGATCAAATCCACACAGTCAAGAGGATTGAAGTCTCTGGTCTTTGGAATGAAACAGTAATAACTAGAATCCCAAAGGGATCAACTAGTGCTTATGTGTGAAATGGAGGGCTGTAAGTTTAATCGGATGGGAGGGGTCATTAATACTGTTTATGATACTTTCATATAATTAGTTGAATCTGGTTGGTCTAGAAGCATTTGGAAAACATATTGTTACCCTCTGAGAACAAAAACCACTCCCTGTTAATATTTAGCAATAGGAAACAATATTTAATAACAGATGATATTATAAAAATCATCACATGTACAGTTCACGGAAGATTGCTAGATTACGCAGATGGTAAAACAGATGTTTATGACCGTGAAATTGACATTAGCAGTCACAAATAACAAATGGGAAGACGGTTGATGCATTTTATGCATGTTGCTTGATGTTTACATCTTATTTCTTGGAGTTTTTGGTTTGTGAAATACTTTATGAAATGTTTACCCTTGTTGTGTTTGCTTTGTTTCATTATGATGTCACATTTGAAAGCTTTCTGTCTCGTTAATGCTCATTGAACTCCCTTAAGCCTCAGTTATTTGCTCTGTTGTATATATATCTAATACCTGTATGATATTGAGTGTAAGAAAACAAATAGTGCATGTAGTTGAGGGTAATGTTGAAAATTTTCACCCCAGAGAAAACTTGTGTGAACTGAGGCACAGCCGAGGTTGACAATGATTTTCATGCAGTAAATATTTTCAATGTTACCCTCAACTACATGCACTATTTATAAATTGCCCTCATTTACCCCTATATGTTAAATAACAAAATACTTTAAATCAGTATAGGGCTCAATTATTACTGCTGCCTTCAAGAATCACCTACAAAGGATAAACAAAACTACTTTAATCAGTATATATCCCAGACCTATATCAACATGATTTCATTTTCTCAACAAGACATCATCACTTCTGTGAAGTTTTTTTTTTTGGGGGGGGGGGTTGTTTTGGGGGTTTTTTTTGTTTGTTTGGTAGGGGGTTTTTTTGTGTGTGTTGTTTTGCTAAGCTCAAGCTTGTAATATTGATTTTTTTTCCACATAAACAAATGTTTTAGCATCATGTGTGATGCAGTGAGATGCAAATGACATGCTGTTATCTGTGACAATAATTGTGATTGTGGAATCTAGACAATGGTCAGATGGTCAAAGTTCAAAATTAATGACTGGAAATTATTATTCACAGTTTTCACATTTGATTGTTTTCCTCGTAGAATTACATAGAAATGATCTAATACTGAATATAGCACAGGATTCAGTAGATCAGAATAATCTGCTTAACATGGCCTCTGTGTTTGACATATAGAACAGTGCACTGTGGAAAGTTTTATTGCAGTTTGAGATTTTTTTTATTAGGAATTAATGTTATAATGGATCAATTACAGGAAGGTGATAAAATGATTATTGCTTTCCATTAATTCTCTTTTCATTACTTTTGTTACCTCTTTAAGAAAATAAAATTCTTTTAGGAATTGGGCATCAGACAGACAAGCCAGTTAATGAATTTACTGTGCACAAGGTCACCAAATGTGAGCCATATAAAGGGGGTCTGACCTTTCTCTGTATAAGTGATGGAAACAGAAAATGAGTGATATGCCCTCTAACTGTAAAGGTCATGGGGACAAAATGTGGAAAGGGGGGGGGGGGGGGGGGGGGGGGGGGGGGAGTCTGTCCTTTTAATTTTGGGGGAAAAACGTTTAATCAATGGATTCTGTGAATGTTCACTATTCTTTCTGTCTGTCTGTCTCTTGATATATTGTCGTGTGTGTGTGTACATTAAAAGGGAAATGTCATGGTTGAATACATGACATAACTTACAGATGTCAAGACATGATGTTTTGCATGTTGTGTTTGTGAAGACACTCATTTTAAATTCCATTTGTGAAAATAACACACTGTGATCAATCACATAGATTCTATAAAGAATACAGAATTAAGAGCAAGTCAAACACAGACCCTTAAGCATGCAAGAGGTGGGATCGGGTGCCTAAGAGGCAAGAGGTGGGATCAGGTGCTTAAGAGGATTAAGCATTCCCTGTTGACCAGTCATACCCATCATGAACCCTCTTTCTTCATCAGATAAATGGAGTTATCCATAGTCAAAATCAGTATGTAAAGAATTGTGTAACAATTGAACCAGTTGGACAGCATTAACCACAACAACAGGCTGTGTTTTCAAATAATATCATAATATTGTGAAATGCGGACTTCAAACAAGATTGTTGAAAACCCCTGCAACATCATCATATTTGTCAGTAGCTTTCCTTGATTTCAAAAATTGATCAGATGCAGAACATGATCCTACACATTGAATCAGTTAAGAGACATAAACACACCCTTTGCTGGTGATGAAGGAATATTGCTACATAAATATGGCAAGTTAATGATGGAGAGGCTGGAGTCATTTTGTTGATATTATGTTCTTTTGAGTGCAAACAAAACTCTGGTTGAGTGATACTTTAGCTCTATATTCTGATTACAGTCATCTGTATGAAATACTTCAATGTTAAACCTTGCAAATTTGAATATCAATATATGACCATTTATCTATGAAAGAGTTTGTTTTGTTTGTAGAGAGCTTTACCTTAGAAAGACTATTGTTCAACTGCAAATGGAGGGTTGTCACCTCATTTACCAGTATTCATAATATTGATTCTGTTTAGTAAAATTGAAATGTTCAGGTATTTCTGTCCAGGAGGAACATTTTGGTATTTGTATACCTGTCCGCAGGTGTTTGGTATGAATATGTACCTATCCAGCAGGTATTGATGGCAAACATGATCCTTAATCCTTGAATTAGGCTGTACTTTCCACACTAGATAATCAGATTTCAAAATACTTCAGTTTTCTGTCAAACCAAACTGTGATTTTACTATTTGATTTTCATTTTGTTTCTTATATCAGTTCTATAGGAGGAAAGTACAGAAACAGGATTTGTTTACAATCTCTTAAGTATTTCCTTTAGGGTTCGATCAAAAGCCTGTTTTATCTTATTGTCATAAAATGTCAATACAGAACCCAAACAATTAACTTCAGGTAAACAGGGATCAGTAGGAAATGCATACAGGTATGAAAGATTACAAGTGCCATAAAATCTGTTGCCACATGATTCAGATGTCCTTCAAATTGGTTGGAAAATTGATTTTTAATAACGTATGATTTGAAAAATGTATTGGTTTCAACTTTCTTGACCCATTATCTTTAAAGCCTAGAACTATCATAAAAAATACAGTGTATTTCAAAAGGTCAAAAAAGGTTTTAAAAAACATAAACCATCAGCTAGTGATGCACAGAAACTTAACAAATTCAAGCACAACTTATGGACTGGAGAAAAGAACACAGTTATGATACTGGTGTTACTGGTCAACTGCATGTGTTTTTTATTATTTATATGCGTAACATTTAATTTTTAATGTACAGAAGAAGAAACTGTAGTTCTCTAGCTCTCTGGTGATAAATTTTGGGACATCCGACAGTGACAGAATGCAGCTAGAGAATATGTTGTTGGCCATTTTTCTAGGATTCTCCTCTTCATCAGTAAATTGACTGAACTGATTTACAAATCTTAAAAAAAAACAACCCACACATTGACAAGATGCCTCTTATACTGTTTCCCCACTTCCCATCTCCAAAGTATTACAAAAAAATGACCCATTGAAAACTCATTTTTAGTTTTTAAATCATTGCTCACTGTTCTCTGTGAATTTAATATTGACCTAATAATTCATGGTTAATGGGGAAGAGTATAGAAAGTTTGATTTTAAAAAAAATTGTCACTGCAGACTGTGCCAATTTATATTTTAATCCGATTAAATAAGACCAAGACCTAAATTCTCATTCAGATGTAGAATTGATTTTCAAATGCAGATATTTCTCATTAGTTCACCTGAGGCGGACTCACCATCATTTAACAAGCCATTGTTGGTTCCTGATCAAGTTTTGTCCATTTTCTATAAGCATGGAGGAAACGTACAAATTAATCATGAAATAAGTCACATACAAAAATGGTTTATTTGATTTTACATGATTTGTAGAGTTGGTTCTAATCATGAATCCTGGAAGATGGCCCAAAGATTTGCTTTAAGAGTCTTCTGAAGTGTACACATACTTTTCAACATTAACATCTTGGGAACATTTTGTGAAAATAATGTGTGTTTTCATGTAGTTTCATGGTTTGGGGATAAAATTAGGGTCACAGTGAGGGAGGGACTAAGGTCTCTGGTGAGGCCAGTTGGATTCAGGTGTAGCCTGTAATAAGGGGGAGGGGGTGAATTTTTTTTTATACTGTTGAGGGTTTTTATCCATAATTAATTGAAACTGAGTTTAGAGAACAGATTGAAATGAAATAATCCAAGATACACATAGGATAGGGTTCTACATCAAATTTGAAAACCTTGCCAAAATGTTGCATTTCTTTTTCTTTTCAGTGGATTCAGAATTTAGCACCATCACAAATGAATGATGCACAATTTGGCATAATCATGAAATCAGAGCATTCTGTTTTGTATGATATTACACGTTGTATTGGGCTAAGTACTCTTCCTTCAGCACCAAAGGTTTTAAAATTATAAATCTCTCTAAAATAAATACACATACAATATATTAGATGTTATAATGTAAATGCCATACAAATTTCTATTTGGCTTAATCTTTCTCATTCCATAAAAAAATTCATTAGGGAAAATGATGGCCGAGATCAATAACACCTTTCAAAAGGCTGAGAATTATGACACTGGAAATTCCCATGTACATTAACAGATAGGGTTTGACCAATGGTATAGTTTCAGGTAAGACAATTAGTTCTGCCTAATTTCCCTTTACATCTTCTGTCCAAAATTTACATCCTGAATCTGATAAAGCCCCAAGTTTGATGATACACGAAAATGTGCTTGCTTAATCAATATTAAGATGACGAGGACGGATACTTGTATATAAATGATCAGATGCTAAATTGTCCCGTCAAAAGCCTAAATTGATAGCTATGAATGATTGGACTGTCAGTCGTTTTGGATGAATTTCACGAGACACTGGGATTTCAGAGAGTTACAGTTTGAAAATTGTTTATAGTGTTTCCCTTTTTGTTTACAGATGTTACAGATTTTCAGTATTTCCTATTAAACATGAGCTTGTAAAGACAGAAAAAATGTCTGTTACAGGTGGTTGCTTCGAGTTACCTCAGGCAATCTAAACTTCTCATCTACAGTATACATGTGTGACCCCATTTTTTGCTATCGTTGTCAATTTCTATTGTATATATTGGAAGAAAAAAAATATTAAAGGAATTTGTCCTTTGTGTAGGATTATTTCAAAATTGATTATTTGATAAAAAAAAGGGGGGGTAAAGGTTTTATGCATGGGTCTGGTATGCGGAATGTATTTCATATGATGAGTGATGGAATAATGTAAGAACGACACACATATATATAGATATAGATATTTGTCACACTGTGATGTGGAAAACCAATCCAGCATTTCATTATAGTGGGAGAATTTAAAAAGTGAAAGTACCTAATACTCCTGGAGAGTTTAAATTTGTGTGCTCTGTATATCCGTGAGTGTGTGTGATTTATTAAAGGAACATATCTCTGTCTGGATTAAGATGGTGTCTATGATGTATAAACAAAATTCAATAACTTGACATTATTTTGAAGTACTTACATACACAGCTTCAATAAGGAAGTTTCTCTGTATGTGTTTTGGAAATGGAGCATCTGATCCATTCTACCATTAGTTGTAGCTTTTCTACCTTGACTCTTGCACAAATTAACGAAGATGACATTTTGTGTATGTTGCTTCTTAAAAGGTAAGACCTCCGAAACTGCATCGAATCGGAGTAATTGATACATTTTTATTTTGATTGAATTGTTTACTGCTGGTCTTTGTTCTAAATTGCTTTCTAAAAAAAACGAACCTATGTTAATTTAATTAACACACATAATTGCCACTGAAAATGTACATTTTACATTATCTAGTGTGGAATACTTTTTTGATTTATGAAACCAAAGGGAATTTGAATCACTTAGCTGAATGACTAAAACAATAAGAGTTTTGAAATTTAAACTTTAATTTCCTCATGAAAAGTATGAATGTAGTATTTAAAACGACTTAAATTGGCCCCATAAGATGACTGACATTTTAATGAAGAGTGATTGCACACCTTTCAGACATATATTTTATCTTAAATGTAGGTCTTTTACCACATTTTTAAAATTTTTCAAGAGAGAGTTCACAAGTTAGTTCGAGCAACCTGGTGTTCAAGATTTAATTGGAATACATCATAATTATCATACTATTCCCAATTTAATCTTCATAAATCAATTTGAATTGTATTTGAATATATAATTAAATATGATATTCAAGAGCATGATTTTACCAAATTTCCAATACTGTTGAATTAGTACTGAAAGTTAATGATATATGAATAGGTCTATATTAATATTCTGGTGAATTATTGACTAATGAGAAACTGGGCTTTCAGTGTAATTATCGTAATTGATACGACAGAATACATGAAAAAGTCATTTGGAATTAAAGGTGAAAGAGTTTGTCTTTGAACAGGACTATTAGGGGGATCAACTACGGAACTGAAGCTGGGCTGATCAGCTTTCATAATTTCAAAGGACTGGACAAATGTAGATAGAATAATGATGCATGCAGAAAATTAAATGAATGTTTAATCAATTGATTTTCATATTGACTGGGATATTCATTTCTGTCAAACTTATGAGATCTTCAAAATCTATTTTGCACTAGTTTTCCAACAATACAAGTACAGAAATGAAAGGAATGAAGAGGGTCTTAACACATTTCAATAAAATTTAATGAAAATCTTGTAAATTATACATTTTCCTTTAACATGTTTAAAATTTGATGTACACAAATTAACTCGGTGTCTAAAGAAGAAACTGATTGTAGGCCACATAGCACATTACACCTTATGACAAAATGATTACTTGTAATCAGATATAAGTAACTAGATGTATGCTAGCTATAACACAAAGGCAACTTAATAGCTGTAATTAAAGAGAAAGAGAGAAATACATTGAATTTACTGCACAGTATATATATGTATAGATGTATTTTGATTTGATGGTAGGCCAATGTAACGATATAATTACGTAGTACATGGTGATCAAGGCCGATCATCAAATGTAGGGCACACAGAAATTTTGGGGTGGTTCTGTAAAATGAGTAATTTGTTGTGGAAGGGTGCACTTTTTTCAATAGAATCAAGAAACACCTTTTAAATTATTTGATACATAATTCAGATCACCGTTTTAAATCTCTCAGCTGCAGAATGTTTATAATTTTAGGGTTGATGGGTAGGGTGGTACAACAAATTAAGGGGGGGGGGGGAAATGTCGATATGAAGATAGATATCTTGTCAAGTTTACAGAAAATTGCTCATATTTAGCCAGTAAAATGCCAGGAACTCTTTGTTTTATTACACATGCAGTCTGAAAGGCTCAATCCATTATCTGTGGTTTCAACGGGCTTGTGAGGTTGTTAATTGAATGAGACCTATAAGGCATGTAATTCCTACAAATGAAACATTAACCTCCCTACACTAATCTATCACATCATTCTAGAATATCATAATGCTCTATAGATGTCACGTACAAGGTTTCCTTAGTCTCCTGTGACATCATCAGATTCCAGAGGAAAATTCGTGTATAAAAAGTCTCGGCCAACTTCAATGTTCATATATATATATATATATATACATATACACATACACATACGTGTGTATATATATATATATATATATATATATATATATATATATAGATATATATATATATAGATAGATATAATGGTAGTATTACAAATAAGATGATTTATTAAACTCAATCAAGTTTGTTTGATCCAATATATTCAGATTTGTTTGGTCATATTTTAACAAAGTGATGATAATATATTTGTTCAGAATATAAAACAAAATACACTGGAATACCAACTACTGTAGAATAAAGATATTCTCCTTGACATAAATTGTCTCACTTTAGTTTGATTGCATAAATTTTAAGCCTTAATATTGAACAACTTATAATAATTGGAGGATTAAATCCTAAAATGCATGAAGGTAGAGGGACTTAATTAAACTCTTTTAAAATTTGTGTCGGTAAAGGTCAAGAGCAAATCTGTACATTCCAATGTATTATATCTATAAGTGCATTGTTAAGCTTTATGATGTATTCCACACTAAAAGTAAAAATTAATACTCTTTTTCTCTGTCCTTGCCACTCCATTTGAGAAAACGGGGTGTTCAATCTGCACAAATTGAGCTCCTTCTTGTTATAGAATGGGTTAAACTGGAACCAAGCCAGTTCTTGCTATTTTGTCAATTTCACACATGCAGAAAATTTTACTAACATTTTAATGAGAAAATATAAAAATGTAAATAAGCAGTAAGGGATGAGGTTAAAAGATTGATGTCAGATAAAAATGTAAATTAAAATAGTCAGAAAAGGGGGTTGTGTGTGTAGAAATTCCCAGTTGACACTGTTGTCTGACATTGACTGCATGGAATTTTTGGGGTGGAAATGAACTTTTTTAACATCATTTGAAATAGTATTTACTCTTATTTCTGAATGAAACAGTAGAAAAGTACATAGAGTGTTGTTACATGTAGGACTTGATTATCAATTATCAGTTTTGATCAACATTCATCATGTTTAGTTTAAGATGTTGGCCTTGATGAAAACTATCTGAAATATTAAAAAATTTTCTCAGACATGAAACTTTTGATCTTACTGCTAAGTGATTGGGGGAGGGGTGGGGGGGGCGTTACTGTTTTTTCATATTTTTTTAAAATTCAAGTATTATTTTTTTTTATTTATTGTACAAATAACACAAAACGTTGTGCAATCTATCACCATTATGCATATTACTTGTGAAGTATGGTTGATTGATTATATATTGTTTTACCGTCGAGAATTTTTCACTCATATGGAGATGTCACCATTGCTGGTGAAGAGATGCAAAATTTAGGCCTATGCTCGGGGCTCAGGGCCTCAGGGAGGGATCTTTATCATGACACACCTGCTGTGATATGGGACCTTAGATTTTGCAGTCTCATCTGAAGGACCACCCCATTTAGTCGCCTCTTATGACAGGCAAGGGGTACTGAGGATCTATTCTAACCCGGATCCCCATGGGATTATTTGTGAAATAACAGTTGCTGCATTGTGTTACATGAAATATGTTTCGTATTTGGAATTTCTACTGGTCCTTCAAGGGCCTTTGATTGCATCAGTATCTTTTCTTTGTATTGTTAGACTGAAAACTTAATTTGAATTTATAATTAACTAAATTTTCCTTTGAAATTCATTCATAACATGAAAATTTAAGAGCATCTCTAAAAGAGGGTCATGAGACACCCCAAATCTGCTTGGAAGGTTGTTCCATGTATATTCGTTTAAAATGATACACATTGACTGAAATACACTCAGTTGTACTGAAAAATATTTAATACCCCTTAAAGTCTATCCCCCAAAAATCTGAATATGATGGGAAAACACGTGTTTGCCATAATTTTCAAAGTTTTTGTAGAAAATTAATATGTTTGACTCGCAGAAAATGTTGTTCTTCAACTCGCAAAGAAAGTGTATCCAATTAATTAAATAAATGGCACTCAGAAATTAATCTGGATGTGTATCTAAAATTGTCTAAATAATGGAATTGAATTTTTATAGATTGGTGGCGATGACTTATCTTTATGAGGTCTTGTATATAGAGAGATTAAGGGGACTTCATGATAAATATTCTAGATTAACATTTCCTGTACACTTTATACTCTGTGCTGTCATTTCTCACTTACTGGCCATTTATACCTCCCAAAAATGAAGTTTTAAAGGGGGGTGTATACTGGAATCGCCTTGTCCGTCTGTCTGTAGACATAATTTGTCTGGAATAGATTAACATTCAAATTTTTTTTAGCAGTTTTGGCAGTGAAGCTGTAGCACTAATTTGCAGTTGCACTAAAATATAAAAATCTCTATTTAACTTGTTCCCAATCCTTTTGATTTAATCAATATGTTCAAAAACAAGTACACATACAGTATCTTTAACACCAGTGAACAGATTGATTGATTGATTATTTATTGCTTTCCGCCACACTCAACAATATTTCAGTTATCTGGTGGCGTCCAGTTTTTTGTTGGTGGAGGAGAGAACCCAGATACAATGTACTTGGGAAGAGACCACCGACCTTCCGCAAGTAAACTGGCAAACTTGCTCACATAACGCCGCGGCCGAGATTCGAACGCGCACCGACAGAGGTGAGAGGCTTTGTGATTTTGAGCCCGATGCTCCAACCACTCGGCCACGGAGGCCCCCCAGTGAACAGCTTTGATTAAAACTTTGTGTATATTTTATATATGAGTAATGAAGTTGTGCACCTATTTTGATTGAGTTTTAACATTCAAGGAAATTATGGATATATTTTTTTCCATATAGAGAGTGGTGTTATGTTGTCAATGCCCAGATTATATCTAAAAACAATGATTTATTCTTCAATGAGCACAAATTCACCATTTCCCATCATTCACTGTGTCCTGTGGCATATTACTCCCACTGGGACAGATCTAAATTTTAGTGTGGCCTTCTAACAATTTAATGCATAGAACCCAGTTGCAGAGAAGTTACTTAAAATATGTAACAGACAGTCAACATTAACTGTAATTTTTATACAGAATTAACTAGAAGTTATCTAACTAACTAAAGTGTAGCTGAATCTTGGTCCTTAAGCTTGTATTGGTTTGTGTTTTCTTCTCCTCCAGAACAACTTGTGCAAATTTCAACCAACTACTTGTAACATACATTCATACAGTAGTGAGTCTTGGTTTATTGTTTGACCATGAAATTTAAAGGTCTCAAAACTTAGGAGTCACATCCCTGTGTTAAAGCAGGATGGCCCAGGTGTGTGTTAATGGCCTGTGGGTCTCTTGTTGTTGTGTGTTTGTTTTTTTCCCCTATGTATATACATTTGTTTTTGGGTTTTTTTTGCGCTTTGTATATACTGCCATGTATGAAGTGTAGAACATCAGAACTAAGAGCTAGATGTATCAAAGTACATCTTGTTAGTATAAGAAGATGCTTACATAACAGATCAATGCAAACACACAAATAGAGGAGGGTGTGTGTGTTTATTTCAATCCCTGTGTCCATCATAGGGACTCCTAGGAACTCGTACAGTCTCCATAATATCTGTGAATACATGGAATCAGACTTATGGTCAATGGGATTGAAACAGATATGGAATGATGGCCTTTAATGGCTAATTGACAGTTTGATATGCTGAGTCCCAAGATAATATCATATAAAGGAATACTGCCATCTCCCTTTATGCAGGAAAATATAGACATTATCCTTTTTATGGTTTTTTTGGGGTTTTTTTGGTTTTTTTTTTGGTTTTACCATTTTTGGAGTAATTTGCCAAATCCATTTGGCATATATGAACAAAGAAAAACAGAAAACAACGCTGTTTGATGAATTATAGCAATTGCCAAAATTATGGTATACAATGTAGAATCATGAAACACCAATTTTCCTTTTTTCTGGTTTAGTTGTATAGACAGAGATAGCTTTCATTCATAAATACCTCATAAATCCAACAAAAAGATGAAGGAAGGTAGTAAATCCAGGACATGTTTTAACCCCCCTTAGCCAATACACACCCCTCTGTTACCCCATAACCTCTCCCTACCCTATGCACACCCCTCTCATACCTCATACACACCCCTTCATTACCTAATGACACCCCTCTGATATCTTATACACACCCCTCTTTTACCCTATACACACCTCCCTAACACTATACATGCAATCCCTAACACTATACACACCCCTTTTCCTTACCCTATATATACACCCCTCCCTGAGCTGCTTTGCTTAGTACCCTATACACACCCCATTTCATAAAAGTGAAATGCTTGAAGGAAATAGGCAGTCAGAGAGCTTAAGATGGACAAACTGCATTGTGTTTACAGAGAAACTAGTAAATTGTTTAAGCTAATATGCCAGAAAGAACTTTGTAGATTATATCAGGTTTTAACCTAATTGGGAGCTGAAAGCATGATCTTTGGGATTTGATATCTGTGATTTTTCTGACTTCAATTCAAATGTGACAAAACAATGAATATTTTTACTACAAATTTGAGGGCATTTCTTTTACCAATGATGAATTGACCAAAAACATTGATTTAATGCTTGTTTCTTCAACAAGGTTAACATTTTTTAGACTATCAATGATGATGAAATTTTTTTTTAAGAAAAGGGGTGGGGTGGGGGGTGGGGTTGATGACTATTTTAGACATCACATCTTAATATTATCAACAGTTTTATTAAATTGCTAAGTATATAAGAAAGTTGAATATACAACAGTAACAAAATAAAGTAAACTTTTGCTTAAAGAATTGAGTCCTTATCTTACAGGAGGCAAGCCATATGTCACCCATTCTGACTAAAGCCAGCCCCTTGTAATAGGCCCTACTAACATGATACAATAGAAGAGGTTGGCTTTAATAAGACTGTATGTTCCCCTGAAGGGAAATACACAGAAAGCTAAATGTTAAATTGACAATCGTGAACACGATCTTTTAATTCAGATATTTCAAAGTGGGTCTCAAAAATCCAAGGACAGAGTCTAAAGTAGATAAGTACTGGCAGTGCAATTAGAAGACAAGCACTCGCATTAAAGCATCTGAGCAGCTAACATGATAATTGTAGCCTTTGTGAGATTTCAACGTAAAAGCTTGGATATCTTTGTCACAGCACAAATGACAGATTTGTGTTTGCACATTTTATGAAAACTTCATAAAATTGTTAAAGAGGACAGAGGCATTATTTAACTTTGAGGTGTTTCTAACCTACAATTTGTCTTCTTAAAGAATAGACTTTAGACATATTGTAAAATGGTGTATCATTTATAGCATGTTGCGAAGTTCAAGGAAGTACAAGATTCAAAATAACAAAGGAACCATTTTAGGTCTTTTAAAATAATTTGTGAATCAGTTCTAACGATTTTTTCCACTTCCTGTCCATCACAATTATTTTTATTTTATGCCTATCATAATTTTTTCAGTCTATGCTATGTCTGTCAAAAGAGGACACTTATAAATGCTAAATCATCCTTTCACTTTTAGTCTAAACTTAAGGAGGAATATAATGCATCAAAATAATGGCTGTTTTCCTATTTGAAACTTGAATGAAAATATAAATATCAACAACACTTGTATTTTCCTTTCAAATCGAATCACATGGCTGGGTAGCTCAGTAGGTTAATGTCTATGGCTGATCTGTAGATCGTGCATGGTTTTAATTTTTTTAATTTTAGATTTCTTTCTACTAAAACTGCACTTTTTAATGAAATAGGTTAATTTGAAACTTTTCAATTTCAAAATACCTCCACTTTCCATCCATATCAGATTTCTTGGGTGTGTTATTCCTCCTTAAATAACAGATAAACATTTTAAATCTCAATAATGTGTATATCTTGTTTTGTGTTGTATGGATTTAGCTCTCTTTTTACGTTGAAGAGTCTTTGGAGGATGGGAATAACAGGCCAGTAATGTGTAGATATCTAACCATGATTGATAAGGCAATTGATGTCTATTGATCAGTCAACAGGGATGAGATCACATCAGATGATATAATATCCAATGCCGGTGATCAGACATGTTTTATCTTTCTGTTATGTGTTAATGTGATACAGCTGTCAAACAGCAGTTAAAAGTCTGACATATCACGATATCTAATGATATTATATATATATATTCCCTGTACAGGGCAATATTTACTTATTGTTTATTGAGTAAATTACCACTTCATCCTGAATTGTTCCATAGTGTCAGAGTACTGTTGATATAAAACGTTACATAGACTTTCAGTTGAATATATTTATCCTTCTGTCAATGAAGGATGATATTTATCTAGTCTGATATCTTCTTCCTCTTAACACCCCCCCCCCCCCCTCTTCATCTTGATGTCTTGGTTGTATCTAATCAACAAAAGGCTATGTCTTGTACATACTACCATAAGCTGCTGAAGTCATTAGAGAATTCTTAATTCTGCTTTAACCCACTTATACAAGATTTAAATCTCTTTGCACAAATTCATTTTCTGTATATATTTTTCATGCTTTGAAATTTAAAAAAAAAAAAAAAAAAAATAACAAGGTTGAATTTTATTGCAGTTGATCCACTATACAAGAGTCAAAGCCATTTACACAGAATTAATCATCTGCACATTATTGCTATGTTTCGAATTTTGCTGTTGTTGCAATGTGAATATTCACACACTTCTACTTTGCAACAGTTATTTCCCTTTATTTGAAATGTTTAGGTTGTGCTTTCAAGATATTGATATGATATTCAATGTATACTGTATCTGTCTAGTGAAACTGACATTCATTGTTACTTTTTTTTTTTATATGAAAAATTCATTTTCCACAACTAGAGAGATGGTAAAGGGATGTGTAGTGCTTTAACAATAAACTCTTACAAGGCCTATTTAGTGGAAGGTACCCATGCAACTTCATTAAGCCCACAAAAAAGCTAGAAATTTTACGATAGCAAAAATAAGCAGGTTTATGGCATGAATTTGGCATTTGACAGGCATCAGCAAAATTTGAAGTATAATGGCGATAACTTTTGAAGACGCAGATTAGAAATATATAGTGGCAGAAGTGAAAGGTCATGGTCAAATAGGCCTACTTATATAAGATTAAGGTCAGATGTAAGCCACCAGTATTATGGACCAATAGTACTTCACAAACAGCTAAAATTTTACACTAGCAAAAATAAGAGGTTTACAGGCAGACTTACAAGTGAATATCTACTAATGCAACCATAAGTCTACAAGTACAAGGTTCATGTAACAATGTTCTAAAATGTTTGAAATATAGAAGTCTGAGAGAAGAGGCCTTATTTTGGGCTATATTGACATGTAATACATGGTTAACTTTGATTTCTGTCTATTTTAGATGAAATGATGCTAAAACTTTTACAAGGAAATGAACCAGATTGACACCTGTTTACAAGAGAAAACATGATGAAATCATGTGATAATATAAAATGTATATTTAATTGTGTACTTCTAAAAAAAAAAAAAAATGCAATGCAAGTTTAAACTCTAATGCTAATTTAAGGACACAAAATTTTATTTTAGATTAAATCAGAAGTTAAAAAGATAGATTTCAACAGAGAGATTACACTACATTTACTACGGTTTCAATTTGAATCACGTTTAGTTCAGGCACCTAATATATTTAGCCCCGTACATGAGTGTAACTATCTCAGCTGTAGAGATGGTGAAATGACAATTTCAAAAGTTCAATTGCAGCAAAAATTACCACTGAATTGGCAGGCAGTAAGAGGATATAAAAATTTACATTCCAACAGGATCCTCACTGAAATAAAGAGGGGAAAGAAGGGGGGTTACAGTGCACTTTTTGGTTCTGTGAACTTTGGATTTATTTAAAATATTGTCACTTGAGATGAATATGACTCGGGTGAGTGAATGATACACAAGCATAATCGTGAGCATTTTTGTTGTGAAGTGATAACAATTTTTAAAATGTCATTGATTTATGATTTCAAGGTAGAGTTAGAAACCAATCACACTTTGTTCATTGTGTGGCAGTCAGACAGGTTCAATCACTGGTGCCCAGATAGTTCAGTTGATAGAGCACCTAACTAGGGATTCAGGAGGCTGGGGTTTTAATCCTGATCTGGTCCATTGCATTTTCTCCCTTCTGGTTGCATTTGGATGGTTGACCATCTCAGGACTTGTAGAAAGGAACTTCAAAAATTATGTTATCATACAGGGTAGTACATCAGACTACATATAAATAATATACAGGTAGTCCGGAACAAAATTTACTAGCCTCGGGCTACCAGACCAGTGTTAGTGTCGAACCTTGTTCAATTGCTGTTATTTCATTACTCTTCTTATGAAAAAATTCCTTGGGGTCCTGTATATGTTGTTGCATTAATCGGCATCAGAGATTCAAATTCCAGCTTACATAAGTATTTCAGGTCATTGCACTGAATCATTAAAAAAATCCTGTAATGATTCTTGATTACAATTAGATACAGTGTAAGACAGTAAATTTTCTATGTATTCCAAGTGTTGACATCATAGATCGAGACCCACAATATATTGTCCAGCTCCTATATCACATGTGTGGAATTTTGAAAAACCTAATGTTAGACCATTCTAAATTTCATTTTAATGTTGATTTAAAGCACGAGTGCTATAGGCACAGAAAACATTCATTTAGTTTAATGGAGTCCTGTCTATTCAGTATGAAATGATATCCATTGTGCCTTAAAAACCTTTGTATAGAGAGTTTTATAGATATGTACATGTACGTATTGCTATAGCCAGGGGAGGTATATTGTCTTATAAGATTTGTTGATGACATCTGAGCCGGATCACACAGATAAATTCGTTTTTACTTGTCACTTCAAATGAAATATTCAATGTGTGGACCCAGAGGTCAAAATTTTTACTGTTGATATAGATCCTGAGAGGGATACCAATAGTATTAAAGTCCTAACTTTTATTGTAAAGTTCTCCCTTCACATATATATATATATATATATATATATATATATATATCAAAATGCCATTTGCTTAGTTATAGTAAATGATTTCTGTATCAAAATCATGTAATAAATGGTAACATGACTCAGAAACTTGGTAATTATGGATAAATGGTGCAATTTTATGAAAATCCTTTCCATATTTTATTTTCAAGGCCACAAGACAGGACCTTGGATGACCTTGAGATTATCTATGAAGAATTACTTCATATCAAGGCTCTTTCTCATCTCTCCACGAGTGTCAAGCGGGAACTAGCTAGTGTACTTGTGTTTGAATCCCATGCCAAGGCAGGCACAGTGTGTATGTATTCCCACAGCAAAATTCAAGAACTATATACCATGTATGTCATCTAGAACAGAAAAAAAATGGTGCAAACAATTTGCACTCCAATTGATTTAGTAGTTTAATGCATTGCTTGCTTTCTTGACTGCTGATGTTGAATTTGTATACATGTAATTGTAGAACAACTCTACATGAGAATGCAAATTTTATCTCACATATATTGGAGATTACATTACAATTAAGACTTAACTGTTATGATGTGTTATCTGTGTCCATATATACATGCATGTATTAAATTACAATCACTTTAACTGGGTTCACTTTAACTATATTTATTTAAAGCCAGATATCCACCATTTAAATTTCATTGAAAAACGAGTAATTTGATTAATATCATTTGTAAAATGCCCAAATTTATGATGAATTGTATAAATTGGATGCTGTCTTATTTGATTTCTTTCTATAATTGTCAGTATTTAACCAGGGCGATGAGGGGAAGTCGTGGTACATCATCCTGAAAGGCTCAGTCAATGTTGTCATTTACGGCAAGGTCTGTATTCATTCTATAGCTAAGGAAAAAAACAAAACTATTCAGAGAACACAAGCTTTCACCAACACTGAGCAAACCACTCTCCTCCAGATGGGGCTGCTTGTTGCATTTCAAGAGAGATAACTCTTGCATGTGACAGTGCCAATTTTTTTTAATCTGTGCAGTAATCTAGATGTATTGTCTCAGTATTGAGTAAATTTTCACAACTCAGGTGTCATAAAAAAAAAAGTCAGTGAGAAAACTTTAGTTTTATATCTTCTAATGGATATTGGTATATATAGTCATACTATTAATGGATCTCTTTGTAAAAATGAAAATACAGAGAAATATAATTTTAGGGAGCTGTTTGTACTCTACATGAAGGAGATGATTTTGGCAAGCTGGCTTTGCTTAACGATGCTCCAAGGTAAATTTATAATGTATTAATGTGTACCTGTCTACAATGGACCATTTATGTCCCAGTGTATTTTCATCCTCAAACTTTCAATCTGACATGAAACATTCATGGTATTTGCATGTAACTTACTTAACAATTGTTTGTTGAAAATCCATACATTCTAACTCACATTAATTCATAATAATTATAGATAAATTTACTCTTTAGAGACAATTGGGAATTCAGGAAATTCAGTGCGTAAATATTTTAACATTTTCTCTGCATTTTAAATCGTATGAATCGGCCATTTCAAGATCTGTATATGAAACATAACTAGAGTTATGAATATTTGAATCATGTCCACTCTCCACTATGGTAGATATGTCAGTGATAAAAATTCTTTATGTCGTAAATCAGTTATTGTGAATTCATTCTGCGTCATTATAATCAACAGGGCAGCCACCATTGTTTTACGGGAAGATAATTGCCATTTTCTCAGAGTAGACAAGGAGGATTTTAACAGGATATTAAGGGTAAAAAAAATGTGTATTTTCAATACAGCAGATTTTTTAAATAGATATCCAAGAATTGGAAGAACAATGATTTAAGAGCAGGGCACGCTTTTAGGAAATTTGCAGACATTGTTTAATCAGTGAGATTGACATAAACTGGTTTTTGTTATTTGAATTTTTTTATTTCCAATGACTGACATTTTCCAGGATGTAGAGGCAAACACTGTGAGATTAAAGGAACATGGTCAAGATGTTTTGGTTTTGGAGAAGATTCCCACAAAATCACAAGCAGCAGATGGAACTATGCAATCCAACTACAAGTAAGAACACCCCATACAGCTTAATGGTACCTGCCTTCACTACATGCATACTGAAATTCATTAACTAGTAAGTCTGCAGACAAATTTAAAAAAGAATTTTAACTCAAAAAAATTATTCTATACATGTACCAGTTTACACACTGAAATAACCTGACAGATTTTCCAAACAGTACAAGGAAATAAGATGATTTTGTTTAACCATGACTTGTTTCATTGGAGTCTTGCTATTTACCAGTTTACACACTGAAGTAACCTGACAGATTTTCCAAACAGTACAAGGAAATAAGATGATTTTGTTTAACCATGACTTGTTTCATTGGAGTCTTGCTATTTTACAGGTATTCGGTCATGGCTGGCACTCCGGAGAAAATGTTGGAGCACCTGCTGGAGACGAGACTAGACAACACCAAGTCCGAGGAGACCACAGGTAGCCCACTCAGAGTGCTTTAATCTTAGATTGTAGATACTAGCAATGTATACAGGCCTGGATTTCGAAATTTGGACTCAAGTCAAATTTTACTCAAATTTTGACTGTTCAATTAAAAGAAAATCTCGGACTTTAAGTTTGAGTTTTTTGGTTTTTTTTGAGAAATTGAAGTCGTTTTTTTGATGGGGACTTTTGCTGTATTTTCAGACAGCTTTCTGGAGGACTTCTTGTTAACTCATGTGATATTTATGCCAACAGAGAAGCTCTGTCCAGCCTTGCTTTCATAGTATCCTTATAAAATTCTGAAGTCACATTCACTGCATCTTGTAAAGCCAACTAAATGTGTGCTTTAATCAAAATCATTATTGTGTAAATTCACATGTTCACAATTAGAGAAACAGACTCAAGAACCTAACTGTAAGTCCATATATTTGTTTGCCCACAAGATCATAGATCAGAAAGTATGTCTTTTGACATCTTAAGGTCAAGGTTGTTCATCAAGGTGAAGATCAAACTTCTGTAATTGAACTTGAAATGTTCAAAGGTATAAACTTTCTCAGACAAATCTTGTGTAGTTTCTGTGTAGTACTCCCTTTCACTGTGCAAATTATTTCACCGTACCTCCGGGCCATATAAATGCAGTTTCTGTGAAGTAAATTTCCCTAACGCTGTACCAGGTCTGAGTCATATACTAAGTACTAAGTGTAGTTTCTGTGAAGTGTTTTTTCCTAACACTGTACAAGTTATGATGCCAAGTCTCTGAAGACAGAAGAACAGGATGCTGGAGATTATGGAGTGACACAAAAAAGGAGTGTTATACAATTTGTACAGGAATGGAACCATCTGGCAGAGGACATCTTCAACGAAGATGAACAGATCCAGACATTCTTACAGGTCAGTGAGATATATAGAACTAAATACAAACCACTATTCCTAGATTTAAAGTGTAAACTACAAGTATTCCTGACATTAGTGACAGCACTGTTTGATTATTTGTCATGGAGTAGTTTCTATTTTATTCTGAATGAACTCTGTTTTTTATGATGCTGAGTATGATTGAACATATGAGTAGAAAATACATTACTGTACTCTACTTGTACTTTCATTTTGCCTTTTGTCATTTACAGAACTGAGTACATTGCCCCACTTTTAATGTATTCTAATGCATAATATTAATTCTTAGTTTTTTTTTCTCTTTGTATCATGTTTGTATTTGATGGTTTTTTTTCTCTTTATATCATGTTTGTATTTGATGTTTTTTCTCTTTATATCATGTTTGTATTTGATGTTTTTTCTCTTTATATCATGTTTGTATTTGATGTTTTTTCTCTTTGTATCATGTTTGTATTTGATGTTTTTTTTCTCTTTATATCATGTTTGTATTTGATGGTTTTTTTCTAGGAACTACACAGTTATGTAGATGAAGATTGTGCTTCATTTCCCTCCCTTGCTTCAGAACTTACAGTATTAGAAAGCATGATGACATGTATGAAGGGGTAGGTAGAAAGAATCTGTCCTAACAAAATAGTGGTGTCTCTCTATTAACAAGATTGGGCACTCTCTGTTAACAAGAAACAGAAGATGGTGGTCTCTCTGTTAACAAAATGGGGTTCTGTCTGTTAACAAGATGGTGGTCTCTCTGTTAACAAGAAACAGAAGATGGTGGTCTCTCTGTTAACAAAATGGGGTTCTGTCTGTTAACAAGATGGTGGTCTCTATGTTAACAAGATGATGGTCTGTCTGTTAACAAGATGGTGGTCTCTCTGTTAACAAGATAGTGGTCCCTCTGTTAACAAGATGGTGGTCTCTCTCTGTTACCAAGATGGTGGTCTCTCTGTTACCAAAATGGGGTTCTGTCTGTTAACAAGATGGTGTGGTGGTCTTTCTGTTAACAAGATGGTGATCTCTCTGTTAACAAGATGATGGTCTTTCTGTTAACAAATTGGTGTTGTCTCTCCGTTTTACAAGATGGTGACCCTGTTTGTGTTAACAAGATTTTGTATGTTATAAACATATGGTGCTTTATCTGGGTTAACAAGGTGATGATGTCTTTGAATTGTTAACAAAATGGTAATTCTATCTTTACGAGGTAACATCTTTGTAAATATATGAGGACGTGAGCAACAGTAAGTGCTGCATAATGCCTATTCTCATTCACTTTTCTCAGAATAAAATATTGTCAATAAAAAATTTCCTGAACTCCTTAACCTGCAGCATTAGCTGTACATTACATGGGAAGTATCAAAATAATTTTTATATTTTGATTGAAATGTTTTTTGTTTCATTTTCAGCTTTCAATATATAGAAAAACCCGAGGTAGGAAAAAGGAGAATTTCTCCCAGTGTAATGTTAACAAAGAAAATGGCCAGTGAATTGTACATAGACAGCATTAACAAAAAACAACCCATCAAAGCCACGGATGAGAGTAAGTCATTTTGGGTAGCATCAGAATTGATATCAAAACAATTATTCATCCTGAAATGAAAGTCAATTGTTTGGTCAGTGTAAGAGTTTGTAATATTTGCAACTTTGAATGAACTTTTTCCAATATTGTAGTGTATGTGTTTGTTTGTAGATATAGTGAAGATCTATTGTGCTGATCACACTTACAGCACCCTGCGTCTACCAATGAACTCTTCAGTACACACACTTACAGAGCATGCTCGGGAAAAACTCGGGCTGGGCTCAGAGGAGCTGGTACTATGTGAAATCAAGTCATCTGGAGGTATGGAAATCAAATGGTTGAGTGGTCATGGGGAAATCAATGAAATTGATCATTGTTTGACGATTCATTGATAGTGAGTGCAGTGACCTCGAAAATGAGAACAGAGATAATTCAAATCTGCATATTCATCCAATATATTTTTCGATAATGAGTAAAACCTACCATAACCCTTTTGACTGCTCTTTTTGATATCACTAAGTCACATCTTGTTGACCTGAGATTACAAACTTGTATGAATTAACTCAATTTATTTCTGGTCTTATGATCCCTTTGCACAGTTCAATGTATCATAAGTAGGTCAAATATATAGTAAAGTGCAATATTGATCATAGTGGGGGCAAAATGATAGATGGGACATTAGGGTCTTTGATTTAATCTCATAATAAAAAATAATGAATAGGCAGTCCTAATTAAGGAGATTGCAACAGAAAAATAAAACATTTCTGGCTTTTCTACCTTTGAAATTACAACTGCTTATTACAAGTGTCTAAATTCAGCTTCTTCATAAACCCAGTAATGAAAACTCCACCCTCCAAACCACCATTGTCTTAAGAGTTAGTTTAGCATGCATCAACAAAATTGTACTTTTCTCCCTGAAAATATATACTGTAACAGTAAGCTTGACATTAAATGATCATAACCATTGTAAATGCACTCACCCTAACAGTAGCTCCAGCAACATATTATTCAAAAGAGCATCTAATAAAAGTTGTTACCACAGTACAGTATGTTCTGTTATTGTTGATTTGTAGATAGGGTTGTGTATAAAGAGGAAGATCTATGTGTTACAACAGGACTCAGTCTAAATGGCCTCCTGTTCATCTCCCCCAGAAAACATTTAGATGCCTTAGTAAGTACATTCCCTGCAAGGCCAGTTTTTCAATTTCTTCTGTGGAATGTTTCTGTCTGTGCATTGACTGACACCCAGCTGGCTTCTGATGATTTGGAATTATTTATCTACTTTTGTCACAGACACCTCATCCAGAGCAGGAGGGACCGGCCATAGGAACAGCCAATACTTTAGAAATCCTCAGCACAAAAGAAATTGCTTATCATATGACATTGCATGACTGGCAGCTGTTTATATGTGTACAAGAAGTAAGCATTGTGTGTGTGTGTGTGGGGGGGGGGTTATATTCTTTTGTTTTGTAACAGAGAAAAGGCTCTGGAAATATTGTTTATGGGACAAATATTTGTGTTAACCAACTCTGTATTGACATGAGGTGCATCAGTGCCATGGTGGTGTCCCTAATTAGGTAAAGTAGATCAAATTATGAAGACCTCGATATAGATGTGTTGAATGTACACGCTGGTTAATTTATAGGAATTTCTCTCATGTGGGATGCTCCTCACAATTGTTATAAACCCCTAATGGAGGTAGAGAGAATATTACTAACAAATAATATTCTGTATTCAAAACTTCCACATCCTGCACGTTAATCAAAACACCGATGATGATGATGATGATGATGATGATGAAATAATAGGCATTTGCAATGAACTCACAGTAAAGCTTTGAATATTTCAGAATTATGAGATTGCTCGTAGGTTGTATATATTGTAAGTGTCCTTTTCTGTAGTTTATGACAATCTTTTATTTTATTTTTCAGTATGAGTTAATATATCAAGTATTAGGAAGATCCAATTTCAACAAAATAACTGCAAACTTGGATTTGTTTCTACGGAGATTTAATGAAGTGCAATACTGGGTTGTCACAGAAATGGTCCTGGCTCAAAATGTGGGAAAAAGAGTGCAACTTCTACGCAAATTTATCAAAGTCGCAGCACAGTATGTGTACAGTTTAGTCAAAATAATCAAATAGAAAATTGTTGATTAATTACAACTTCATCATCATTAACTGATATAGATTTGGTTTCTAGATAATCAAAGTCAAATTTTCGAAATGGTTGGATAAAAACTTCATTTTAATTGAGGTGTTGGCTGTTTCATAATTGAGGCCTTGTTTAACTGAGGCGAGAACTGTTCTGTAAATCAAGGCTTCGTTTTAACTGAGGTGTGGACTGTTCCAGTTATATAAGTACGTGGTACCCATTGAAAACAAATCAAAATGTTCAGTGTATGTATATATGTCTAGGTGGTTCTAGAAAAAAACCTGTTTTCTAGGTGTGGAGTGTCTGTTATTACTGTCATTAATAGCAAATATAAATTCTCAATCATTTCATGGTGAATGTTTCATCTCGAAATGACAATTTCGAAATAACAATTGCCAAATGTCTTGGCCATTTTCTCTAGTCTGTGCCAAAATGCAGACTATTTTCTAATGTTTAGCATACTTGAAAAAATTTGAAAAGTTCCTTGTATTGAACAAATGGTTGCCATTATGGATAGGTAATTAGTGAAAGAGAACCACATTTATGCCAGGTTAACCATATATCAGAGTATCTCTGCCCTAGCCGCCTCACGCTTGTTTAACAGAAATAGTCCACTGGTAAACACACACATTCTGATGTCTTTATTTTCAGCTGTAAAGAATTCCAGAACTTGCATTCATTCTTTGCTATAGTAATGGGGCTCAGTAACATTGCTGTCAGCAGGCTGTCCCAAACATGGGAGGTAACTATGATTTACAGATACATATTTGATATTAGACAGACATAGATTAGACAGGCGATATTTAATATTATGTTTCCTGTTAGCTTGTCCCTATATATTCCATACCCTGCTATTTTTGCATAGTGCACAACTACTATTTTCACATTGTGTATGGTTATTTGTAGATCTGCTTTGTGAAACTTTACTTTTTTGTTTTCTTAAAATTTTACTACTAGATAAATTCGGTTGGATTTGAACCCGGGGCCGCTTGCTTGCAATGCGAACGTGCTAACCACTACACCAAAGCAGCTCCTGTACAAACATCAATAAATCATCAATATAAACTGAAGTTTACCATTAACAAATATAACAGTTTTCAAGAAAACTATATGTCATGATTAACTGAAAAATTAGTTTAATATAGTCATCCAATTTTGATGATTATGCTCCAACAGAATAACAAATTAATTAGATATAATACCACTTTTAAAATACTGCTTTGGTCAACAATGGCAACTTCCATTCAGAGTTATTGCCCTTTGCTCCATTGAAACATAAATATTGATCTTTTTAAAAAAAGATTTGGACATTCAGCATAACAATAATGATAATGTTACATTTTGCATGTACTATGCCAAAATAATAGGCAGGGTTTTGACATGTAGTCCTGGACTCGAGCCAAAGGCTCGTGGACCATGTGTCAAAACCCTGACTACTATTTTGGCATAGTGCACACAAAATGTAACATTATTATATCATTAGACATACTATATTTGATATTAGACAGACATATATTTGACTTTAAATAGACACATATTTAATATTTTTGTAGTAGAAGAATGTGAGAAAATGTTGCAGAAAACATAGAAATGTTTCTTCTGTCAAGTGTCGTTATTTCATCTTTAAGGAGATATAACACACCCATTAGAATTGTCATGAATAGCAATATATAGAAGTTGTCATGTTGGAATTTTTTTTTTTTTAGATTGTCTTTTTTAGCAAAAATTTAAATTTTTGTTTAAAAAATTAAGAAAATAATAAAACCATTGATACTTGGACACATGATCTTTTTATTGCCAGTTTGATGCTTTATTCCATGGAGCCAACCCAACATATGATGAATTTTAAAAAGACAAAGAAGATAATTTTTGACCATTTTATTTTTGCATCTACATCCACTTCCTTTTGAAATATTGTAATGATAGGTTATGTCTCTTAAATACAAACTTATCAGCATAGTTAGTGATAACTGGACTGTGTTAGAAATTCCATTACAAAAGAAGATGGACTGACCCATTTACATCTGTTACAGAAACTGCCAGGGAAGTTTAAGAAGATGTTTGCAGATTTTGAGACGTTAATGGATCCATCACGGAATCACAGAGTTTATCGGCTGTCTGTCTCCAAGTTCACCCCACCCATTATTCCATTTATGCCACTTCTAATGAAAGGTCACTCATTTTGCTGATTTATTCAATATTTGAGAAGACTAAGACAGAAATTTGTATTGCAAATAATGTTTATGAAATTGGTGAAATGAGGCATATTGTTTTTGAAATGTTGCTTTAAATATTTCAGCATTGACCTTGGTCTTCATTTTTGGTCTTTTGAGGTCAAATACTATTTTATAATATTTTTCTCCCATAACTACCCATGTGAGAAACCCATAAACATCGGCCTGTCTAGCATAAGGAAAACATGATGTTGTCATACATAAACATCGGCCTGTCTAGCATAAGGAAAACATTATGTTGTTATACATAAACATCGGCCTGTCTAGCATAAGGAAAACATTATGTTGTCATACATAAATATCAGCCTGTCTAAGGAAAACATTATGTTGTCATACATGTATATCAGCCTGTCTAAAGAGAACATGATGCTGTCATACATTTTGACACTCTGCTGCTTGACTTGGATTTCTAGGATTAAACATAAAGTGCAGACCATTTCTGAGGAAAATCTTGCTGGAGGGGTTAAATATTTTAGTTGCAGACTCATAGTAAGTCGTGCCCCTGACCAAAATACAGAACCCCTCAGGTGAGATTTCCCTAACTTGCATAGGTCAACTCATGATGGACTCCAAAGTTCAATGTGATGTACTGGGATCGAAGGTCAAATTTGCCACATTTGATTAGGGGCATAGTGTTTCTCAAATATATTTGTCAATCTTTGCCTTTGTTCATTACCAAGTTTTGTACATTTAATTGAGGACACTCAACTTATTTATCAATTTTCCATCGTAGACTTGACATTTACTCATGATGGCAACAAGACCTACTTCGATGGACTTGTCAACTTTGAGAAAATGGTAAGCTAGGTTTGATTTTTCACATCACAAAATAACTTGTTATAAAAATTGTGACTTAAGGTTTCATGCTTCAAATCATCATATTTGATGTTTATTTAAGCAGTGGTTTCAACCGTTCACTTAGCACGATTATGTGGCTTATTATATACTCGGTATTCATTTTTATTACTGAGAGTCTTTTATTTATTTTATTTTTTTGCAGCACATGATAGCTCAAACGATGAGGAATGTACGCATTTGTCGGAGTTGTAGACTAGGTATTGTATTAATGTTTAACTGGTGCTTATGCAGAATTTTCCCTTAATTTTTATACCCCCATAATACTGTATGCCTTGTATTTATGTTTTGTAATTTATTTCTTTTCTAAGAATAGGTTCTTTTAACAAGTTGAAAAGTCTCTTGTTTGTCAGATTTGTCCACACCATGTGCAGCATATTGCATGTTTATGGCCGGTTTTGTTTTTTATTGACAATGACTAATGATGAAGTATCAAGCTCGATGTAGATGTGGTAGTGTTAGATACTAGCTCTAGCTAGTGAGTTAACCATTTGGCTTGATAGGTATAAGACTGGTTGGGACCTGGTTACTCTCTGGTGGGTGAGGGAACTTGTTCTTTTCAAATGTTGGCACCCCAGTAGAGTCAGGACCCCTTTCTCTCTTTAGAAGGGAACAATGCAGTAGTGTTAGATAAATGGCCTTCCTGCTAGCTCTGGTTAACCCTGTAACTTAATTGGTAGAGCAGTGGACAGTCATGCCAGAGGGATCCTCAGTAGAGGAATATACTTTGTTTATATATACACACGTATGCACGCACGCACACACACACACACACACACACACACACACACACACACACACACGCACACACACACACACACACACATGGTAGGAAAAGAGTTCAGGTTTTACCAATCTTTATGCATGTATTTCCTATAGGGAAAAAAAGAGTTCACATTTTGTCAATCTTTATATTGCTTGTAGGAAAAATGAGTTATCAGGTTTTGTCAATTTGTATATTGCTTGTACGATGCACATACATTATTGAATTTTCTGAAGTAAATATGTCTATACATTACAGGTATTACCAAATCTTCATGCTTAATTACTTTGAATTTCATAAAATTTTCAGATTTAGAGCCCCCAACAACTGTCAAGTCTTCAACAGAGGTTCAAAATTACATCAGGTCAGTACATAGTGTTTATATACAGAAGTCCGCAAACATAAACAAAATTGACTGACAGATAGTTCCTTAACGAATTCACTAACAATAGATTGTACTCACTGTTTATGTATTTTCAGAAATTTACAAGTAATAGACAATCAACGAGTTCTAACTCAACTGTCTTATAAACTGGAGCCCAGACGAACATAAGGAAATGCTCACAACAATGGCAAAATCTGAAGTGCAATTCTTTTTAATGATATACTCGAGAACAGCAACCCAGAACATGATGTCCATTTACGTTATTCAAGATTAATATTTAAGTTTTTTTTACCCGGTTTCTAATGTTGTGTAAGTCAGAGTACTACAAAGAAATGCAAATACAGGATATTTTTAATATCAGATGTGTGTTTTGTTTGCAAAAATGTCTTGACAATCAAATAAACTTAATATATTTTCTAATAACTGTTGAAAAATCAAACATATGGTTGGAAAATGAAATGCTCTGTGTTTTGAATAAAGTAAACCTTGCTGTTCTTATACAGATTTGTAATAATTAAAAACAAAATTTATTGTATCAGCAATGTGAAAAAAATTCAAAAACTTACACATACACATATAAGCAAACACGTGCACGTGTGTGAGTATGTCTGTGTCTGTGTTTGTGTGTGTGTGTCTGTGTGTGTGTGTCCACTGCTGTGATCACTTAGAATTCTGAGAAAATATAAACATGAAGATTTTAATACATAACATAAATTTATGTTACACTGCATACACACTTTCTATTAGAACATCAAAAAAGGTGCAAAGGTTATCAAAGTTCATCTCAAAACCCAAACCACAGTGTCAAATACGGGAAATCTGTTTGGGATTTGTTTTCGATATTTGTGATAGATTTCTCCAACTCTTTATGTTATTTATTTTGTGTTTAGTAGTAATAATTAGACACTATTGAATCAACATTTATTGAAAAAGATTTGAACAAATAGCGATGTGTGGAAGGACCATAATTTGGCTTCCTGTCACATCCAGTGACATCATCTTTATTTATATCACACATATCTTTTAAAGGTAAAACAGTTAATGTAAAGAAAATCCAAATAATATAAGGAGTAAATTTTGTGATGTTTACACGAAAAGGTTTGAAGAGGATTTTGCTTTTATTGCTCAAAAATTCCAAGTTTCAAATATTGCATATCAAAAGGATAAGATACATATTAGCCCCCCCCTCACTACATTGAATTAACTCGTATTTATATCTGGGGTAGGGTTAACCTTAACATTAAAGGAAAACATTTTTATCAGTTAAAGGAACTACCATATAATGGGTAAATTTGGCATAGGGAATATTTAGCTCATTTTTTCAAATAAGTGGTTTGCAATCTTGATATTCATTTAACGTATGTATCATTCATATGACGAGAAATTTTGGCACTTTTAGTTTTTATAACTAAAGGATCAATTCAGGGTAACAAAAGAAAAAAAAAACTTATTGGTCTAGATCTGGGTTTAGTTGTTACAAAAAACTCACCCAAAATCATTCTAGATTTTCACTTATGTCTAAGTAAATGTAGTTGTTTTTCAGTGCTTTAGTATGTGGACATGGGTGTAACCTTTTAGGTAGTGGGCTATTACAATGGTGTATTGGCATGTTGCATGTATTGTTAACACATTTTGAGCTCTATATATTTCATATTTTTGTAGTGGTATATGCAGTCTTAATTAATTCTGAGCTAACTTGATCAATATACATTTATTTCACAAGACATTTATTTCTGGCAACAACAAAACATGTCCCTGATGCACGATACATGTATTTGAATTGTAAAATCCGAAGTACGTGCAGATATTGTACTACATGTGTATTGTTAAAACAGGTAGTAACTTTTCATTTGCCAGACAGTCGGTAACTCAATAGTCGCATTATTATCTGATAAAAGCATAGAAAGTGTCCTTATTTCCATTTATTAAGTTAAAACTAACAAATTATCAAATAAAACATATAGGTCATCACCCTATTTAAGATGCTACACGGAGTCGTATATCAATGTCAGAAAATTGCAATTTTCCTTAGACCCTTAGACAACATTATCAAACTTTCATTAAAAAAAACCCAACTGGTTATAACGATATAATTGTATAACAATTTCATGAAACTGGAAGTCAAGGGGCTTTAATCTGGATACAACCTTCAAAATTGAGGTGTCTTGGTTGCAGAAACATTAAGCATGAAGCAGGAATATCAATTTATATGGGTAATTCATAGACTGATCGTATATAATGAGAAGTGTGTTTAAATCACGCTGGTATAAAAGTTTTGGTTTAGTTCCCTAAGAAGTGTCAAAGTTGAGCAAGAATGAAATATGTAACCAGTTCAGTTATTATTTGTGTGTGTGTGTGTATCAGAAAATAGCTAAAGAAACTTGATATAACAATGTCACTTTTGCCAGAAAATTGCTCTCCTCTATAGGTCTTTCCTCATTACCCTGAATTGATCCTAAACATGTGGAATAGGACATGAAGCACACTTTCAATTTTAATTTTCCTCATCCATTAAAATTACCTGATATACGGTTTATAATTATGGTTGCTTAGCAATGTAAAGAAATCTGATGCAATTCTATTGAAATTCCACATCAAATGAGAGTGATGCATGAATTTTTTTAATCTATTTAAACTGCATGTAAAAGTATACTGAGATCAGTATAGCCCATCCTTATATTAAATGCAATATAGGGCATTTTAAAGCACCTACACTGTGTGAGAAGTTGATGATGGTCTACATATTAGTACTGGATTTGAAATACACACAATCAATATATAGAATTTTAGTGTTTTTATCAATGCCCAAGTTTGTTAAAAGGGTTGAATGAATTTTAAAAATGTGTTTAAAGGCAAGATAATCAAATATAATTTTAAATGTATAAGCTTTTATGGTGCTAGTTTTCAAAATGATTGAAGGGAGGGGGGGGGGGGGGCACAATCCTTATCCCTTCTTGTTCTTTTGATAGACTTTACACGAATTATATCCTTACCATTGATGGTTCTTTCAGGGACTCTGCTCTTAGATGTTCCACATTTCTGTCATGTTGTGATTGCATCAGCATTGTCAATGTTTAAGGTCACTGCAAAACCTCACACTTTTCAATGTGCCTACCCTAATCTTTAAAAATGGATATGTATTTTGAAAACAAAGGTCACTTGAAATTCTTTGCTGCCATTTTGTATTAATTGACATAAATGTTTTATGCTTGATTTCAAATGCATCATTAGAAAATGTTCAGTGCGTTATTTGAATTATTTAGACTGTCTTTGGAAATCCTATTGGATGCTTATTTTTTTCCCCCTCATTATTGTTGTAAACTGAAAAGTCAATAGTTGTCGGATTAGTGAACATTGATATTTCCTATTAACTTGCTTGTGGAAATAAATTGATTCTGGATTTCTGATGTGCAGTATAAACTAGATCAAAATTAATGATATGAGAAAACAGTAGTGAAAATCTTTTGCTGTTGTTTTGCTAAAGGTCATTGTAACATCAAAAGCAATATTCCTCAGTTTTCATGCACTGGGCTTCATATTCAAATTCACATCGAATCTTCTACATATCACAATATTGTTGATCTGAAGAATATACATGTATCAAGTTGTGCTGAAATTGAAATTGTATTGTCTGTATGATGAAAAACTCATGTTTCTTTTTTCTCCTATCCATGAATCAAAGAAACAATAAACAGAATGAATCAATGATTGTTGTTTTTTAATTATTGTACAAGATATATATAGAATGTAGTTTCCCAGGATGAGTTGATTTCTAGCTTTATGAAGATCGTTCATCAAAAGTACCTTCCTTAATACAATAAATTCTTAACGATTTTCCTCCTTCTCTAATTTCCTTAACTCTTTCACTGCCATTGGCGATAAAAGTCAGATTGAAGTTTCATCCATTTAAATTTCCAGCAATTTAGAAAACTTTTTGATAGAGGACAGTGATATATATGTGTGTGTGTGTGGTCAGAAGCCAAGATGATGTCCAGTTTTGGTATTTGTTAATAGTTCTTATAGTGACAAGTTTATTTTTGTTGCTTGATCACATGCGCCAAGCATGCCAACAAAGTGTTCTTTAAATAGGTTAAGTTTCAAGTTGACTCTAGTTGCCTGTGGCAGTGAAAGTATACTTTAGTGTAGTATTCTGAAGGTACATTTAGTGAATTTGATTACAAATGTTTGAAATTGTATGGAAATGATTTTAAAGGAAAGAGTTTAGAAGATTGATAACAAGTTATCCCCCTTTACATAGCAAACTTCTCAACACTTGTCTTGTCTATCTATTGATTTATGTAGATTGTTTATTATTAAAAGCCCTCCATCCACTAATTTAGCATATATTTCAACACAACATTTTATAATAAACAATGTATTTATTACACATCGAGGAACTGTACAAGTGATGTGATCTTCAATAAATATATTTAAGAGCACAAACATTATATCACAGAACAGTGGACAGTTTCATTTAATTTTACTGTACAATAGAAATTTAATAAATCTCCTTATAATGTCTTCTCACTGAGGAACTCCAGTTGTGGAAAGAGTTCATCACTAATCATCATATGAATCACTTCTACACAGACTTTGTTAGTGAACTAGTGATCTAATTTAAACACTACACCATCCCGGGCTTGGCATACATAGGGAGGTGGTAGTAATTGTAGCTCAGGAAACTTAGAAGACGTGTCTCCACTGCTCTCTTCGATCCACTGGAAGCATAAATTTCTAACAGCTGTTTCTTCTGAGCATCATTCATCTACAAATGATATAACATGGAATTTGAATTCTAATATTTTCATATGTGTGTTGAGTAACACATTAGATTATGTATGTATGTAAATCATTTTAAATTTTTAAGGTTTGGGAAAAAAAAAACAACACTGCATGTTCTTTGGGTATTGATTTTGTGGATGTCTAATTGTCATTTTAGTTCACTTCTTTCAGTTTGTGGAGGATATGAATTCTTAAGTATATCTTTACCACAGAAACAACTGAAATTTAAATCCAACAGAAATGGCACATTTACATTATCTGCTGACTGTAAAAGTAGAAATATTCCTGCAGATTAAACTTTATTTCATGGACATGAAAATTCAACAAATTTAATCTCTGATGAAATTCCTACACAGGAGAGTGTAGTTAGAATTTAGAATTAAACCACAAAATAAGTTGACAAAATCATTTTTTTTGTATAAAACCCAAAAATTCTAGTCCCATTAAAGTAAACTTACTGGTACATCCTCGTCCACGACCTCTCTGACCTTGTCTTCAATACAATCCATACCGACACCCTGTAAACACAACAACCGCTTGATCAAGCATACATTCAATTCAGCTAGAGTTTGAATCTTTTCAAAGCCGACAAATCTAAATTTTAAGATTTTACATTTCCCCTTTGCTATGCTAAGCAGATAAAAATATTTGCTGATGGAGAGAACTAAAGTAGGGACACAAGACACTTTTCAAAAGACACTATTCAAATAGAGAATAAACATGCTATGGTCTAATTCCAGGAGCCAAACCTGCTCATTTCAAACAATAATTCAGGGCATTTTCAAATGTGCAACTCTAAAATCAAGATTTTTTTTCGGAACTTGGGTGGGAATAAACAAAGAGGGGCAAATTTATCTGAAAGAGCTGTGATACTTACTGGGCTTGTAACTAGAAGTTCTCTAACCTCATCCCTGAAGTCAGAGAATCTGTCATGATACAGAGCAAGGCACCAGGTCTCTTTGAAAAACCTGTTAAGTGAAGACAACAGATATAAAATTAAGGTCACAATACAACACAACAAAGACAATACACTTTACAGAAACACAATTATTAATTAAAAGTTACCAATTTTTCAGAACAAAAAATGTTTAAACCTTGTCTCACTTTACCTTAGAAAGAAAAAAAATATATCAATATTACATCTTTCTTTTTTTTTCTTTTTTTTTAGAATAAACTAACCCATAGAAGTCTGGTATGAGTTTTTCATTGAAGCGAGACACCATGTTGTTCAAAAACCTTTCATGCAATCCATATAAACAGATGAAATTCTCACATGGGAAATCCTATTGAAAATGTACCAACAAAATTTTTTTTGAAAATTCAGCAGACATGCTATCATAGTACATTTAATAGCTATCTTTCTTGCAAAACGATTCTTATGATGTAGTAGATGGTTATATGCTATATAGAATATTCTATAATCGTTAACGTGATAAAGCCCTACAGACCCGGTTGTGGTGAAGGCCTATATATATATATTTTTTTTTTTTTGGCCAATCATGGGATACATTAAGACACTGTATGATAAAAGTCTAGACCTGTGGTGCCACAAAAATGAAAATGGTTACAACAATCACTGAGGGTACACTCATGCATGACTCAAGTTCATTCATCAATATGGGAGAAATCAAAATGAAAATTGTTTTGGGCTTGTCTGTATGTCTACAACTTCATTTTTTAGCTATGAAATAAATAAGGTAGAGGCCTTAAGGGTGTTAAATGTAGATCAGCAGAGGCAGCATCTCGACCATGCATTAGACGAAATTTACATTGAGCAAGTTTGGAATGTATTCCATTTGGCATAAGACAAGAGCAGATTATGAGACTTCCCTTTCAACAGTCACTGAAACACCTGATAATGACCTAGTCCTTTTGTATTTGACCTTGACATGATTTATATATACCAAATAGCTTTGACCTTTCAGCATGCCATATATGTAAATCTGAAGTCATTATCTTGAACATCAGTGTATCAAAAGTTTTGACAGAAATAAAAGATGCCGACATGCTCCACTAAATCAACATAAGTACATCCCCCAATTGCCAATAAGAAAAATGTCATCATTAGATCAGTATACAAATTTCTTTCTTAGGAGTAGTCAAAATAATATTATCAAAACATGTCAATTCTCCTACACACTCTAATACTGTGGTCATTTTCAATTTTTCAAAATTCATTTCATGGCCAGGTAATGTATAATTTCCTGTCAGGTATAACAGCTCTCTGCTAACAAAGTTGTATCCTTCGTGTTCAAAGGCCTTGTAAGAACAAATGAAAGCATGAATTTGCTGGATTTTAAAAGTTCAGCATGAAGGAAGAGGGACTTTCCCCAACAATCAACATGAGTGATTTAATTATACTGTTACACCTCCACAAAAGGAAAATGCATGAAGATGACAATTACTAAATATGAAATTTCAATTTTCAAGTATTTCATTTAACTTTATCAACCAATGCAACTCAACAATTAATTTTAATCTAGTGGGAGAATATTCAATCATCATAAAAACCATTAATCTCAGGTAGTCTCCCCTAGTTCTGCTTTCCTGCTTCTCATTTTTTTGTTTTGTTTTTATTTGATTGCTTTAAACTGTTTATATTGATATCATTTACTTGATGGTAATGAAATGATAAATCAATAAGTGTAATTCCTCTACATTTTTGTTATTCTTGGAAAAAAAATATTTATTTCCACCAATGAAGTAGAATAGCTACAATTAGAGTTGCTTCTTGATCTTCAGCATTTCTAGTAGGCCTACATAGCTCACCTGTTTAGCCAGGCATGTGATGGTCTCCACATTATTGTACTGGTTGATATGAATCCTAAAATACTCAGGTTGACCTCCAGGAGTACCAGTCATATACTCTTTGCCCTGTCAAGGTACATACAGATATTTTAATGTAATCTCTCTCTCTCTCTCTCTGAATTTGTATAAATAATTTTGAATCAGAAAAAGATCATTCTGTTTTCAAAAAATGATCTTTAAATAAACACGACCACTCACGTAATCTGGCTGTTCTTTCTGTGTGGCTAATGGGATGTTTAAGCCAGGTTTGGCAACATGCAGGTAGTGGTAGCCACCTAAAAATCATAAAGTAAAGCTGTACCAGAGATGCCACACATACCAATAGTTCAACATAGCCCATATAGGGTCTGTAGCACATTGATATAGGTTTATGCATATATTCATAATTCAGTAGTTGCAGGGACAGCTAAAACAGTCCAGAAAAGTGTTTTCACACACACACACACACACACACACACACACACACACACACACACACAGGGGCTGCAAATCACTATAAGGCACCCATGTAGTGCAGGGCTTAACAATAATCTTGTACTGAATCTGCGTACTATGCATTTAAGGTAGTAAATTGAAGTGGGTTTTTTTTTTCTTTCCTGTCAAGACCATACTATGAATATGAAGTCACTGTCTTATTTCAAAACATTTAAGGAATGTTTGATATTTAAGGAAAAATTCCTCTTATCAGGATATCTGACACAAACAAATGTGCTGGAAATAAAAACCATGCCCAAAAGATAAATTTTTATTTTCCACATGAAATCATGGATTATTGTACAGAACATCACTTGGATTTAGATGAATATCAACAATGGTGAAATGTTATGCATACTGTATATCAGGTTTAGTGTGGGTGATATTTTGCGAATTTTCCTCAAAAATGTTTAGCGATTTGATTTTTGGCATGTTTTCATTTAATACATGTATCATTTACATGGATAAAAATTTTAGCACCCAACTGCATTGTCACTAGCCATGCTTACTGAGCCCAGGATTATCAACCCTACTTCAAACCATAGCTTTATAATTAGCAAAACCCTTGATTTTTTAAGAATATTTATGAAATGACATAATCATCATTGACCAATCACAGATTTCAATATTTTAATGGCTGCACCCACAGGTAAAACATGTAGCAACAACAGACAAAAAACAAAAAACAAAAAATTTAGGAGCAAGTTAAGTATATAGCTATATATCAAAAGAAAGGCTAATCTTGAAAAATCACTATTTCTGAATCGGCAATCCTCAGATTATTCCACTATGAACCACACAATGATCTCCAAGAGTGTTTTTTTTTTATCCCAAAAAATCAAGGGAGCTCCCCGATTGGTTGATTATTCATAAAGTCAAGGTTTTTTTTTAATTATACAACCAAGGCTAGCTTTGATGTAAAGTGAACAGAGACAATAGGCATAGCCCAAAATGGTGCCAAATTTTTCCCATGGAGATCAAAATGCTGACAAATATTTCCCAAGGAAATTAAATAACTAAAGTTTTATTTATAAAAGATGCATCTTGATAAGGAAAATATTGGGCAGTAACAGGATGTTTTGTCATAAAATCAAGCATTTTAGAATTTGAATAATACTCGTTTTATGATGTTCATACCATATTGCATAATAAGTTCGAAGCATTATATGAAAAGGTTGCAAAACAAAGCAATTGTTACATAGTCATATATGAAATATATAATGTTTCAAACTTGGAATAATTCAATATTGCAAAATTCGCAACATGCAAAGAAATGTTGATTTTTACCAAATTGAGTATCTTTTATATTGTTGTGTAATACACTGTCAATTAATTTTCATGTTCTACACCAATAAAAACCCTTCAAATTAATTACCACAGAATTTCAAAGAACAAATTTGCATCATCACAAGGTGAGACAAAGTATAAGACAGTACAGGACATGGTCAAATTTCAGTTCAAATTTCTCTTTTAAAATTTGGACACATCACAACTACCAGTGACTTTAATTGATAAATGATTCAAAGGTTTTAATTAAATATTGCTAATCATTGGAAAATCCATGCCTACTTTTCCCTAAATCCAGCATGGATATTATCTGTTTATGCATCCTGTGTGGAAACACCAGCTCCCTCGACTGTCCCAAGGCTATTTGTAATGAATCTCATTGCGAAAATTATTTTCAATGATTGCAAAATTTAGATTGCAATCGAGAAATACATGCTCATCAACATGAGAATGGAATTTTAAATGAATAACACCATTGCTAAACAAACAATTTGATCAATACATCGGTCTCTTATTTTGACTTCAAAACCATGGAAAATACAAAACACATTGCATGCAAAATAATCCTGTTGGTATCAACAAAGGCAACATCAATAAGCTATATCAAACAAGAGGCCTATGGGCCTTAATGGTCAAATGAGTTCGACAAAATTTAGAAATTAGTGTTGTCTGTAGATGGTATAAGGGTGCATCAGAACAGTGTGATTTTATTATGAAAAAGGATATTTATTTCTTCTTATTCTGGGCATTATCAATCTTTGTGCCACGTATGACTTACTGCTAATATCTCTTGCTGACCTTGAGCATAAACCTGTGACCTAAGGGTCATGAATTTCACAGTTTGATAGAGGCCTCCACATTTAATGCATTTTCACTATATAATCCATAGAGCCCCACCCTAAAGTCAGATCCCCTATCCCAGTGGCCATGAATTTCATGCTTCAAGTAAAAACAAAAGATACTGTGAGCACTGCTCACTAAGAATACCCCCGACTCACCCCAATCTGCCAAACCCAAAGGGTATTCCTTTGACCTTTTGACCCCAAAATTGGCAGGGATCTTTTTCATTCCATGGGCAGTCTATATGTGTGATTATGGTGACTCTAGGTGAAAAGGATAACACTTTAAAGTCCAGAAACCACTGAATCTACAGAATGATGGACAACTTGATTTCAGTATACCCCCCCTCCCAAACTTTGTTGGGGGGGGGGGGGGGTATAAAAAAACCTCCATGCTCAGTATGGATATGTACCTGGTTTGTTACCTAGATGTTCAGGACTAGAAATGAGGGATGTATATGTAACTATATGTTTTTTTTACCTCGATGTTCAGGACTAGAGTTAGAGGTTTTATATGTACCTATTTGTTTGTTACCTGGAAGTTTAGGAGCAAAGTTAAGAAGATAAAGCATTTTCACTCTTTGATCCATATAGCTCTGTCTCTGGGTCTGAAATCCTACTACTGGAATTTGAAGCAGTTTTACTGGGAGTCAATGCATCAAGTTTTTATGCTAGATGCCCAATAATTAGAGTCAAGTTTTTAAAGATTGTACTATTTCTTGAGGTTTCAGTCTAATCCCTGGGGCTCAGAAAGGCCTGGGACCATGAACTTCATAATCTTTGCTAACCCTACCCCCAAGGGATGCCCTCCAGTACATTGTACAAAATTGGCCAATATAAGAAGCTTCTAGGAAGAAGTCAAAAATGTTAAAAATGTTAATGACAGACGGGAACAAATGGTAGGGATAGCATCAGGCCACCTAAGCAAGCAATGCAAAAAGTCAGAGAAATATATCGGAGATTAATTAATTTCAGATTGTGATCAGGTGTGTGAAAGTCTAATGGCTGCATTAATGCATTTTCCACTGGTTTCAAAATGAAACTTTTAAGGACAAAAGCCATATTTCTCTATCGCTTTCAAGACAAACTTCTCGTTATACTTGTGTAAGACAGATGGTGCATCATTAGATAAAAACAGGTATACAAATGTAGATACTGGTAGAAAATATGGATAATGGCTAGAAATTACAAGTAATGTCTCTAAATGCAGTCGTCATATTTTTTATTATGTGCATTCACTGTATCCAGTTATATACTGGTTTACATACACTAAAATTCATAGTAACAATGCTAATACATTGTGTATAGAATCATTTAGAACAAAGAGAGATTTGTTTCTTATTCATTAAAATTCTCGCTACAATGGGGCAGTATAGTGCATATATGCTAACTCATGATTTTAAAATAAGAGAAGAGATAAATTAGAAAAACTTATATATATCTTTAAAGATACATTATATTCTGAGTGAGACATTCATTATTTTTACAATCTAAAGTTTGGACTTCCACAGTAATCATGAACAGTCATTTGTTTCACATTTCCTTTTATACTTTAACATCACTCTTTGACATACATCTCAATTAGGCAGAATTTTTAGCCCAGTCATCTAAAAAAAAAATACAGAAAGTCCAGATAGAAAGTCCAGACAGCTTACAAGCTCAGTAATAATGATTTTGAAACCTGTCTGTCTCGAGGGTGTAATCACAAACCTATCAACCTATACTGAGAAAGTCCTCTTTTGAACAAGTCGATTATCTTGGAATGCTATAATTTGTTAGCGATGTGATTAGCAAATTATATACTCTATCAGTACAGGCCAACAACATTCAGAATCTCACTTAAGGCAACACACTGCAGTTTTTTGGTTTTTTTCATGTCTGGTTCACTTAAGAAATATATTTTATTTTTGAAAATACATAAGGACATGAACTGTGACACTTTACTTCAATATATTTCATGAAATGTGTTTGCATTGATGTTCATACTCTCATGTATTTTCAAAGAGAGGCCCACAGGCCATATCAGTCACCTGAGTATTAGTATCATTTAGTGCCTATGAAATCTAGAAAAAAAAATTTTTTCTGCTCTGCATATCTAAGCTAAATTCTAATATTCAGCAAAGTATAAAACAAGAAGTGTTCTTAAAACTTAAATGAAAGACTTTACATAAGATAACATGTGTACCATTAACACATTATGACTAAGTTGGACCTGTTCTAAAGTCAAAACCCTAACATTGCAAAATTCAATTCTGGTACATCCTTTCCTGCTTTTCCCAATATGTACATAGATTTTATACCAATCAGCAAACTTAAAGAAGTCTTAAATGATAAAGACAGTTATCATTAATTATTTTGGCCCCACCCTGGAACCAAAACTGCTATCCCCTGGGATTTTGAAATTTACAATTTTGGTAAAAGATGACCTACTCCTTCTAAATATCTATTGAGTTTAAATTTAGTATCGATAGCATTAAAGAAGATATTATTTAAATGTTTTACACATATACACTACATAATACTAAGTTTGGCCTCTCCCCCCCCCACCCCACCCCACCCTGGGGTCAGAACCTCTGCTCCGGGGATCATGAAATTTATATTTTTTGCAGAGGCCTTCCTGCTCTACATTACAATGCATTTAATTTTTCATAAAGATATGCAATTGTGGAGAGGAAGACGTTTGATGATTTTTTGCTAGTTTTTGCCCTGCCCCTAAGGCCCCAGGGGGACAGCAGTCCCCCTTGTCCTAAAGATACTTTATACCAAATTTGAAAAGAATGTGGAATGGTAGTTTAAAGAAGTTTAAACTGTTCTATTGTTCACTCATTTAATAACTGATCATTTTGGCCCCACTCTGATACCAAAACCCCTACCCTTGGGATCCTCAAATTTACAATAAGGACTACCTGTTCTTCCTAAGTATTCATTTAGTTTCAGTTTAGTATCAACAGCATTAAAGAAGATGTTATTTAAAAGCTTTTTACATATACAATATATGCTATTAGTAATGTTGAGCAGGAAAGTCCCTACCAAAATTGGGAAATTTCATGATCCCCAGGATACAGGTTCTGACTACCTGTCGGGGCTAATCTTAGTTTATATTGTTTATGTATAGTCTGCATTTAGTTTTCCTTGCACATGACGATATTCAAAAATTGGTCACTTTTTACGCTGCCCCTAAGACCCCTGGGGTACAGGAGTCCTGAAATTTATTATATAGGTCCCCCATGTCCCAAAGATGCTTCATAATAAATTTGAAATGAACGGGAATGGTAGTTATCAAGAAGTGAAAAATGTTCAACTGTTAACGCACGACAATGGACACAGATCAATTGCGATATTTATCAAAATTCATATGCACACTGTTCACATTCATGAGGAAATGGCTATCATTTCAATTGATAGATATCGAAGTTAAAAAGATTGGAAATGTAAATATTAATGTATATATATTCACAGTGATAAACCTGTTCATTTTCAATGAGTACTCCAGGAGTCTCATGATACATCAACTCTGTCATGTTTTTACAAAACAAGGAGAAAAAGAGACTCAAAATGTAAATATATGAAACTATTTAGTGACTGGTTTTCAATGCTGATGGGCATTAGAATATGCTCAAATGAGGCATTCAACCATTAAAAAAAAAAAACACTCCCAGATGGTAATATCCCTTATCAATAATGCAAAACATCCATGTTCAGTTTCGTAAAATGCTCTGTTCAAACAGCACTCTTCATAACACATTCAATAAAAAAGAAAATCGTGGAAACATAGAGCATGAACTGGGTATTAAATTAGTACACGACACATTTAATATCATTAATAATAGATTTTTGTTTACCAATCGTGCCATATGTAAATAAAACTTAAGTACTCGTACGGCACTAAGAGGAAGAAATTTTAAACGACAGAGATCAGAAAATTACTCAAAAATTGATTTCTATATAAAATGGAAAAAAAAAAAAACAAACTTATGTAAAGAATACTTAAATATGAACTAGTGTTTATCATTTCTACCTAAGATTTACAGACATGGTACCGTTGAGCACATAAAACTCAACAGCAATAATTTTCTAAACTTATTTGTAAAAATTAGTTTTTTTTTAAAAAGAAGAAATTAATTTTCTTTAAAAAAGATGTCATCTGGAAACAGTGAAAATATGTCACTATATTTATCATCTATCATTTCAGTGGCAAGTTAGACTGACTGATGGAGAATTTTGGTATGAAAGAGGCATACTGACAGAATTTTTTGTTTTACTTTCACATTACAAAGTAGTAAGATATATTCAAACCAAATAAAATTCTAACTGTTTTTGGATTTTGTCTCAGCAATACAATATAAATTCATATTCAACTGGCCCTTTCTGTGATCTAGTAACAATGATATGACTGAATTACACCTTACAGAGACCAGTGTGTGAATGGGATTTCCGAAGGGAAATTTTTTTTAAAAATTAGAAATTATTTGTATAAATACCTGGTAAAACCCCTCCTTGAATTTTGGGATTTCTATAGATGGGGATCAGATTCAATGCCTCCTCTGGGGGTGCACTCTGCTGATCCAGGGTAGGGTCAAATAGACGCAACAGCTCAGTGGCCAGCTATCAATAGAAATGGTTTCAAATTTCAACATTTTTTGTACAATTATATCACTTTCATTACTGAATATATATTAAAATATCAAAACCAATATTATCTCAGTGATCAGAAGCAGATTTAGAGGGGATGGGGCTGCCCCTCCCCTCTTTCCAACTCAATTTTACCTTCACATTTTGTACAATATACTATGTACTATGACAGGCTGTTGTTAGAGACAACAACAAACAAATAAAAAAATCAACATATATCAATTTCAATTTCATCATGGTAATAATATTAAATAAATACTAAAATACTAAATAAATTATGCTATTCATAAACCTTAAAATAATATTTTTGTTATTTATGTAGTTTAAAATCACTGTCAAAAAAGAGCCAAATTAGACCATTAGTGAATCTAGTTCTTTCCACCAAATTTATGGCTCAAACATAATTTCAAGTTAATTTTCATGTTTAAAAACTAAAAACTAAGAGTTGTGTCCTCCCCCCCCCCCCTAGGACCCAGGACATTACACTTGACCTACTGGGACCAAAAGAGAGCCCAACAAGACCCTCCCTAGGGGGCCTTAGCCAAACCCTAGATTTGCTCTCATTAGTATAACTTATGTATTTTCTATCTTACTATAACAATATGCTGTCCATCAATTGGTGGTACATGGAGTTGCAAAGATAAAAAAAAAATGTCTTCAATTCTCTAATATTATAAAATCAGTGAAAGTAATCAGCACCATGTTACTGTTCAATTTTTCGTATGAAGTGAAGTACAAATAAGCGCATCTCACATGTTTCTTTTACAACGTTCTAAACTCTTCTATATTTCAAAATATTCATTAAACAATGATCAACCACATTTCCTATTTTAAACATCCTTTTTAAATGAAAATAAATAGACATAAACACATCAACAGGAAAAGATATCACTGAACTTCAGTTTTCAATAGCATTAATGCTCTAGCTTTATCATATCAGAATTCAAAACAAGGAAAATTTAATTTTTTTACCCTTTATAAATGACAATTTCCTGATTTTTATCAATAAAAAATAAACACTTGCTGAACTACGGACTCTGTTAAACTGTGTTAAATGGAATATTATATACAACCGAAATATGGACTGAAACTCAAACATTTATCAACTGACATGTAATAAAAGGAACATATATATTTAATATTAGCATGGAACTTTTAATGTGTGAAATAAAGAAAAACGTACAATACTAAACTGACGACATTGCCTGTCATTGATTGATGACAATTAACTGTGTCACATATTGGCCCTAAATGTTTGAAGTCTTCTCCCGAGACAATTGTCACTACATAAAACATTCGAGGAAAAAAAATTGGGGATGCAAATAACAGAACTGTAGCCATAGGATGGCAGTGTAGCAATCCTTGCTTTGTATTGAACTGTATGCTAAGCAGTCCCTCATGGATTAGAGGATCAAAGATATACAGAAAACATAACTCGGCAATGGCACGGGAAGCTTACATGAACGTATGCCTCCAGGAGATTTTTGTAACATGGGTCTAAACAACCATCTTTACTTTACACTCAGGTAAGTCATTTAATCTCCATAAGTTTCAGATCAGAAACACTTCCATTCTGTCAATTTCATTTTCTTTCTCTGTCTCTCTTTCTGTATCCATGGACATTTTCCACCCCAGAACTCAAGGTCATAAACTGAGAATAGACTTAGGTTAAAATTTTGATTACTTATATCATAAGATTTATCTAGCACAGATGTTTAAAAAAACTGCTGGTTTATTTGAAAATCAAATAAAAACATGAACTAAAAATTTTATATGTTTACAAAAATTATTTCAAAAGTTAACTGGATTTAAAATTCAGATTTGAGTCTGTTCTTGGTTTATGGCCTTAAGGTCAGATGTTGGGTGGAATTTCTAAATCAAATGTATTATTTTATGTAAACCAGTCCTATCTAATATATCAAATAGTTAAGAGGATTGATCTACCTGTGTAAATAAGAAACTTTCTGAGAATCAATAAGTATACTGAGATTTCTGTGAATGATAAATTATTTGAAAAAGTGTCTTAATTAAGATTAATTAAAATCTCAAATTCAAATTAAATCTATGCTCACTTGTCATTCCATGTCATGAAATAGAAAACAAAATTGAACATTATCAATGAATGAAAAATAGAACATTACTTTCATGTTTAAACCAAATAACACCAGTCTATGATGAGTTAACAGGAAATCCTAAAATGAACAACAGAAGTTCACTTTTATCATGTCATTTCGTTAAACCCTATGATATGTTTTACAAAAGGCAATGATGTTGACAGTCACTGACAAGAAAATGAAATAATATTCAATAATTAAATTACATTTGCAGTGAATTTATCAGTGGTGTGCATCTTTATCTGATGATGCTATATTTAGAACTGTCACTTTTGGCTGTTCAATTATTTCCTGACTTATATTGTAAGAATTTATCATTAAAATTTCACTACATACATGTATATACCAAAACATAAATAAAATAAACAAAATAATTCATATTCACACTTCATATATGAAAAATCTACTAGTTAGAAACTCATTTAATTTGCTGTAGTACACTTTAAAAACATTTTCCAATACTGATTTAAAAAGTAACTTTCATTCAAAAGGTGTTAAAATGAATGGAATCCAAGATTTTCAACCTGTCTACAAAATGCTTTTAACAATTTAACAATCTGACATTTCAAAAACAAAAAATCTCATTTCCCTTATATGTAACTGGAAACATTCTTGCAACTAAAAAGACAGAAGAGAAGAGATCAGTGCTTTGTGGGAACATTTCTTTGCCATGACAACATTTCATGCATCTTTCAAATACCGTAACTCTATTGTTAAATACAAGTATTTTTCTAACCAATCAAATAGAAGCTGAGAGGAACTCATTAATTTCAACTTATTTAAACAGTAAATAACATCAGAGATATTCTATACCAAAGAACAATGGCACAGATCTCAATATGGTATTGGATATCTCTGAAAATGTGACAACACTAATGATACCTAAGTGCTTTTAAGGTAATGAAATTTTATTTGTTCCTCGTTGAAAATGCTACCTTTATTTCTTTGAATTAATTGGAAATGTAATGGTAGCTGTAACTTCAAACAAATCAACAAATATCTTTTCCATCATCTAGCCTAAAACAAATATTTTACTATCATTTATCCTATCAAAAAAAAATAAAATATCACAACAAACCATATTTCCATGGTCTTCATCATTATCAAGTAAAATGGGTGAATTTATAAATTCAGACATTTAAACTAGATTTGTCATATTATTATATTTGTAAAAAATTTATAGAACAATACAAAATCTTGTATGTTTGTTTGTTTTCATTTTTCATTTTATATTCACAAATCTGTATTCCTTTCAAAAGCATGCATGGTTTGCTATGTTAATCATTAAGAATTGAACTTCTATACAAATGTTGAAATGAAGCAGGAATCTACATGTATGCTTGGAAAATTAGTTGAACACCTTGGATAATTACATTTGCATATGAAACCTGACAATCTCTCTCAAATTTCAAGTAAGCCTGTTGAAATCATTGCAACATCAAAGGATTATTAGAAGCTTCTTAAGAACCACAAGAAGACAATGGAAGAGGAAGATGAAAGAATGACTGAGAAAATTCATATTTATTTCTTCATAACAGTCTTTCTCCCTCTTTCAGATCCAACAGTATTGAAATTGGTTGAAGCCCTCACAGATCTTCATAAAGGTAAAACTAGGACTTTACCAGTAGACCGTCATACCTTACCTGCTCATTCAAGCAATATAATTAACATTCAATCCTATCTCTAATCCAACTCAAAATGACAATGGACATCCCTTCACAGATCTACATTTCTTTGGAAGCAGTAATTGGAGTGACCGCAATTATTGGCAATTGTTTGGTTTTAATTGCCATATTGAGATTTCCGAAACTCCAGACAATAACCAATTTTTTCATAGCTAGCTTAGCTATAGCTGACATGCTGGTGGGCATCTTTGTAGCACCTTTAGCAGCCCTTAGCTACTTAGGGCTGCCTGAAGATTACCTTGGATGTGTGTTTACCAATTCTATTGTTGTTGTGTTAACTCAAATTTCTATATTCAATTTAGTGGATGTGGCCATAGAGAGATTCATTGCCATAAAAAATCCATTCTTTTATCAGGAACACATGACAAAAAGAGTTGCAGTGATTATGATCACCATTTCCTGGGTGCTTGCAATCATAATTGGACTTGTTCCTGTATTTGGATGGAATTTGGGACCAATGAAAGACAATAAGTGTGCATTTGTGGCAGTCATAGATTTCAACTACATGGTGTATTTCAACTTCTTTGGATTTGTTCTCACACCATTAATCATCATGTTTCTAATATATTCCTACATTTTTTACATTGTTCGCAAACAAATGGCCAAAATTTGTGCTTTAGAGGTCATGCAGAAGTCTGAAACACAAAAACTGAAGAGTCGATTTAAGCGAGAAGTCAAGGCAGCCAAGTCTCTAGCTGTTGTTTTTGGGGTCTTTGCTCTTTGCTGGCTGCCAATTCACATTCTAAACAGCATATCCCATTTGTGTAAAACTTGCAGCTACCCCATAAACCTTTTACTAGCAGCCATACTTTTGAGTCATATCAACTCCACTGTAAACCCTTTCTTGTATGCCATTGGAAATAGCCAATTCCAAGTTGCTTTTAAGAAGATGTTTTGTGGCCAGTCCTCTGTTACTCACCTAGACGATGATTTTACCACTGTTTCAAGATCGAGACCCAGAGGTCAAAAGAAAAGTGTTAATAACACATCCTTGCCACGTACGTTGAATGATGAATATGTTAACAATGGTTTCATGGAATCCAACAGTAATATACATGAGCCCAACACACAGAATGGGCAAGTCTTTCATATAACTGCATAGCATGAAGCTGTTTATAGATATTCTTATATTCTAATGATGTTGTATTTTGATTTTTGATTTTAAAACCATCTCCTTTTTATTGTTGTTGGTTGTTTTTTTTAAATGTCCACATCATGTTATTTTTTAAAAATATTATTATGAATAAATGTTAATTTATAAACTTTTTGTTATAGTTTAGAACTATTTTCAGCAAGTTTTTAAAACTCAGTAACTCTTTCTTAATCTCCTGTAAAATTGCAGAAAACAGAAGAAAAAATCATTGCTTCATCCATAATCTCAATCTAAATTATCATGGGTTCATTAAAATCTGTACTGCATTGTATAGATTTAAAGAGACTTATCTTAATGTGGCATGATTCAGGTTATCCAGGATTCAAACTGTTAACCACTAACTCATATTATTTACCACTTCACCTGTCAACTTGAAACTTACATGGACTCCCACCTCTTTAGAGTTGAAGTTGGCATGACTCCACTGGTCAGCATGATATTTACGCTGGTACTTTGTGATGGTTCCTGCCCCTCTGACTGACACATCATTGGTATGGAAAGCAGCATCGATAACCAACTTACCATCATAAACCAGACAGGCATCATTAATGGCTGAAAAACACAGAGAGTCCTCATTACTTTACCGCTTACAGAACCAATTATGTTGTCAATTCCATTCCTATTTCCAATAAAATGAATTAAAAACTTGACAAAAATCAAGTGCTTATCACAACTATTCTTGCAAATTCTCAGAATCATGTTAACAAAAGAAATTTGTCAAATGATTTTTTGTTTTCATGCAATATTAGGAATGTCTTGTCGATTCATTTATTCTATTTTTCAAACTGTGTAGCTCATAAAATATATTAAAACCTGAATGGAGGCACCAGGTTATAAATTTTTCTGCTACATGATCTAAAAAGTTACAATACATTTCTTCTTTATAACCTTAAAAACAATAATACAAACAGAAAAGATAGTTATATTAAAAATTTATCAAATCTGGTGCTTTAAAGCTAGCTAATTCTCATCAGAAGCAAACAAAGAAATAAAAGCTAAACCTTTAAATCCTACATGTCACATTCATGGGAAATGATTTTATTGATCTTGAAAAGCAAAATTAAACATTGGAGATACCATAGTCAAGGGTCACTGCATTCCACTTAATGTTTGCCCATGATTTTGCTCTCTTTAGACATTGTTATACATTTACTCACAGAATTACAGCGTACAAATATCGGGGTATTTGTCATATTGAACATCAATGATGATGGTCAATCCAAATAAAGCTTAGGAGAATTTTTATCATTATAATTGTAAAATTTCTTTCCTATAACTAAAGTTAGTCAGGTATAGATTTCACCTTAAATATTTATCTTTTACCATTGTTTGGTAGGTATCAAAATCATATATACCTATCTCTTAGAAATGAAGTCTATGTACTTCATAAAATAAAACCAGTTCAATTTTCTTAAAATACTTTATATTAACAGGAGGTCTATATCTCTGCACAATTAAAACACATCCATTTATTGATACAAACAATGACACCCACTCAATGGATTTCGGAAATGACTGTTGCACACAAGCATTTGGTGACAAATAAACAATACCGTGCATGCACCATGTTTTATATCCTACCCAAATTTGCTGCGCTGGGATTAAATAATACAGAACTGTATATCACAGACATCAGTCTTATTTTTCCTCCATCCCCCACTTATGAATCAGTCAAAGTCAGACATTTTAAACAGGGGGAAAGAATTTTTAAGATGGCATCAAGCAATAAACTGCCATCAAACTGAAATTCTGGTATTGTTCATCCATCACTTCAGCGGACATGTGCAATTTTTCATCCCACACATAATTCAGAAGACTACTGTGTCATCAATGTTGTTTCGTTAAAAGTCTGCCACATGCTGATTATAGTTTTCAATATGAAACTTCTCTGCTATTACTGACTTCTTTAATATCAATCAATCAGTCTGCTTATTTCACATTGATCTGCTAAATGCTCAGTCACATGTAAAACCACTGTATAGTAAAATGCTATTCATATCAATGGCTACTACAAATCTTTAATATAACTTACTGTCAATTACATCAATACATGGTACTAATAACAAGCACCTAAACAGAAAAGCAATACAAGGTTAGAAAATCCTATCATGGTCACTTAATTAGGGTGCTGTATCCTTATAGACAAGTAATCTATCTGTGTTATCTCTGTTCATCAGGTGGTAGAGGAGAACGATTCACTTTGAAGTTGGGTTACCCACAACAGACTGAACTGTCCCATCTATGAAAAATTCTAATTCTTATCTTCTTATCACCATGGAAAATGGGTATTGGTGCTAAATCTTTTTTCACCGTTTATTACTTGGGAAGAGTTGATTTAAGTGTGGTATTGACAGTGTTTGTGTTTCAATATTCAGTTAAATACAGCAACACAATACCCCATTTATCCAGCATTTCTGATTTTACATTAGATGGTGTGTATAATATCAGTATTAATTTGTAAATTTCAGAATCCAAATAATAACTTGCTTTTTTGTAAACAGAAAAAATAGGATTTTTTTTTATGCTAAATGCACAAGGAGTGGTAGAGAGCTTGTGTAATCAGCCAAAAAGTCTCCTCGTATACTGAATAGTATTTATAACACTGTAAATAAAAAACAAAGGGTGGTATAATGGAAACAGACATTCTGGATCTGCTGCTTAGTGGGAGCTCTTCCCTGATATAGTGCACGATTACAGGTATTCAATGAGTTGACAATGATGTGAAATTACAATGGGGGTCAAACAGGTAACAATACTGGCATGGATGCCAATGATCACCGTCTTCTTTTATGAAACAGGAATAACGATCAATGGTAAATCCTCATTTTCTGACTGTGTAAAATGACTGAATAAAGAAAACAATGGAAGATCAAAGACTGGGGTACTTGTAGTAACTACATGATTAGAATCGAATGGGGACGAAATAAAGTGTATGCAAGGAAATGGCTCACAAAACAATATGAGTTTGGCCTTGCTTTAGAGTGTTAACAAACAATAACTGTAGTCTATTGGGATTAATCACTCATGTGTACTCACCCTTGAAAGCATCTGTATCCACAGCTCTCTTGTAGTAAGCAAAGAATGCCTGAAAATCAAAATAAATCAATACAGCATACAATATGACCACTATAACTGTGAACACTTATCATTCCATATAAATGTGTTTCACTGTCTGCAGCCCAACTTGAATATCTTGAATTCTGATATCTCATTGTACATGGATTCAAACCAGAACGATCACTTGAATATTTTCTTTAAAGATAGCGAGGTTTTTCTTCAGAATAATTTCTTGACTGTGTGAAGAATTTATAAACTCAGTGGAAATCAAATATTAACATTAGTATATGTAGAGTAAAATTCTCACCCCACATTCCAGTCTCAGGGGTGTCGATTTAGACGTAAAACTGGCTGACGTAATCTCTGTTGCATCATTCCCATCATTCCACTGGGCTAGAATATACCCAGAATGCACCTGGACACCACTAGACACTATGGCCTGCTTAACAGCTTCATCTACCTTGGGGTTATTGAAGCAGGTAGACTGAAATATAACAGGAAAAGGTCCATTAAAATTACTGGTAATATTCTTCATTTCAAAACTGAAAACAGATTTTAGAGGTACCAAACTACAGATGTATGTTGGGAGCACTAAATCCTGTGGCTGTTATATTTTCTCTGTAAAAGCCTTATTTTTCCCTTTAGAAATAACAGTTGAATTACATGTACCTGCTGAATTGGCGGTGGTTCCACCAGCTGGATATTTTCACCAGGTATCCCCATAGCCAGCAAAGTCTGGACACAACAGTAGCTATCCAAGGTACAGCCATACACTATAGCCTTCTCTGAAAAAAAAATTTATACAATGGCCCCGCTTAAAGTTATTATTTCAACTTGTGCATGTGAAATTGGGGAAACATGTTAGGGATACTCTCAAGTTTTATTGGAAAATCACAAATACATATAAATGAAATCATCTACAAGTCATCCGTGATGGTCGGTGAGCTGGAAACCTTGACAATATTGGGGATCAATGTTGGTGGATTTTGTGGGTCACAAATTTACATCCCATGGACATTGATACACAATTCTAAAGCTAGAAAAATTTTATCCTGATCACATTAGGTACTTATAAACAATGGTACTCATTTGTCACACCACTGAATTAATATAGACAAGAACTGAGCTGTTTATTAAAAAAAAAAAATTATTATATATTTAATTATTATTATTACATATATACAATGTAAATACAAGCAATGTTACATTATTAATATGCAGTCATAAATACAATCAAATTACAACAGAAAGCACCTTTCACCGTGTCAGTTTTCCAAGCAATTTTACCCATCAGTGTCAATTTACCAGTCAGAGTGGAGATCGGTGATTGGTTATAAGAGTTACCCATCAAATTACATCCCCATGAACCAGTAAAATTTTGGTTACCCACAAACATTGATCCCTATTAACAATAATGATTCCACAGTGTTCAATTTAAAAACAGAGGAGTCATCTTTAAGTTAAGACTTAGTTTCATAATAAATGATCTTTTTTATATCACCTAGAAACCTTTCTAACAATGTGGGTCATTCTTTTGTGACAGTGTCAGATGGTAATTTTTCTTCTCAAGATTCACTCCTAAAACTGAAATATTCGATATTCTCCATGTGAAGTTTTATTACTTAAGCTAAAAGAGAATTTGAGAAATCACCTAAAAATGATTTCTTACAGTAAGTGCCCTGATAACATTTATTTCAATTTTAATTTGATAAGTGCCCTGGTGAATGTTTTGACCTAAAAATAATAGAGATCATCTATAAGTCTAAGATCCTCTGAAGTTTTCATTGCTAAAACTTGAATGGTATTTGAAGTAAATAAAAAAAAAATAAAAATAAAAAAAATAAAAAAACACCAGGGGTGTAGACAGAAAGACAGACAAATGGATGTGCAGACAATATCCCCAATATAGACCCCCACCATCACCACTTTGATTAAAGTGGGAAACGAAAATCTAAAATTAGAAACCAGAAACTAACATGTTCCAAGGAGATCTACAATCCTTCTTCATTGGAAAAAAACATGCTGTCTTTGAGAATTGAGATGGGACTCCTTATCATTTTCATATAACTGATTTTGGCTTGTTGTGACATACCCCATAAGGTTATTTCTTTGAATTTCTGATAATATGTCAATATTCACATAGATCTATTCAATGTATGTTACTTACTGTTAGATTTGAGGAAATAATTTTCTATCCAGTACAGAACCACTGCTGCATCATACTCATCATTGACTGTAAAGAGATTCCTGGGCTGGCCTTTGAGGTAGCGCCTGTCGGGAGTGTTTGGTAAATCACTGTTAGTGGCCCCTATGTCAATATCTGCCTCAGTGGGGGCAGGGATCTGGTACTGTTGTCCCATACACATCACTAGATGATCGTAAGGAACCATTGAAGTTCCATTCACTATAACAACCTTCTTTTTCCTGTCACAAGCAGTCATTTTACCAACTACCACATTCACCCATGTCCTGAGGGAAATCTTGGCATAGCTGTCCTGGTCATAACAGTAAGATTGACCCAACATCTGGTCCCTCAGTTCATCGGGGGCCATCTCTCCTGGCAGTCCATGGGGCGAGATCAAAGTCAAGTTGTTGAACCGTAAGTGGGGACTGATTGATATAAGTAAAAATCATAAAAAAATTGCAAGTACATTATAGTACAAAATGTAATTTACATCACATTCCAAAGTATTTACAATCAACATGAAAGGCTCACCAATATGCAAGTGCCTCCAAAAGTGAAATTCCTACATCAGATGCTCCCACCACCACAATTCTGGCATTTATTGTTACCTACAAAATGTCAATTTATCCCTTTATAATACAGTATCATCTCCATACATTGTCACCTACAAAATGTCAATTTATCCCTTTATAATACAGTATCATCTCCATACATTGTCACCTACAAAATGTCAAATAATCCCTCTATAATACAGTATCATCTCCATTTATTGTCACATACAAAATGTCAATTTATAACACTATAATACAATATCATCTCCATTTACTGTCACCTGCAAAATGTCAATCTATAACTCTATAATACAGTATCATCTCCATACAGTGTCACCTACAAAATGTCAATTTATAACTCTGTAATACAGTATCATCTCCATTTATTATCACCTACAAAATGTCAATTTATAACTCTGTAATACAGTATCATCTCCATTTATTATCACCTACAAAATGTCAATTTATAACTCTGTAATACAGTATCATCTCCATTTATTATCACCTACAAAATGTCAATTTATAACTCTGTAATACAGTATCATCTCCATTTATTGTCACCAACAAAATGTCAATTTATAACTCTGTAATACAGTATCATCTCCATTTATTATCACCTACAAAATGTCAATTTATAATTATAATACAATATCATTTCCATTCATTGTCACCTACAAAATGTCAATTTATAACTCTATAATACAGTATCACCTCCATTCATTGTCACCTACAAAATGTCAATTTATAACGCTATAATACAGTATCACCTCCATTCATTGTCACCTACAAAATGTCAATTTATCCTTCTATAATGCAATATCATCTCCACTGTTAACAGAAACAAAACTCCATAACAAGTATCTGGATGCTTTATTTCTATTTTTTATGGACAGATTGCAAGTTTTCCAAATTTACAGTAAAATTGCATGTTTTCATGGATGTCAAAATTTTCATTCTTTGAGATAATGGGCATTCTAATCCTCCAGAAACAAATAAATTTGAGTCAGTCAACCATGAAAACAAGGTCCGGCCAATACATGAAAACTTGACTCCATGAAAATCAGTTACTTTACAGTACACTGTTGATAAATGAAAGCATTCTAACGTTAGTCCAGCTAAGAATCTTACATCATAAAAATGTCATTTATCCTTAAAGAGCCTACAAATAGCTGCTTATAGTGCTATGGGTGTATAAACAGAAAAGCAAATAAAATTTTTATATACTGCTTGTGGATAAAAGATGATTAACAAGAAGTTTTTAAATGCTTTTTCTGTGTATTTTATTGTAAAATAGAGTTATCTGCCCTTTACGAAAAATAAAAACAGCTCAATTCATAAAGACATTATCTCACATGAGGAAAGGCCAGCAAATAATAGTTAAATTTTGAAATACTTTACCATCTGAATACAAAATATAACAAAATTATATGTTAAAGATTGCCTTTTCATCATTAAATCTTCCTCTACATGACTCTTAATTGGACTGCTATATAAATGTGTCTCCACTTGCCTTGGGCTCCATTACAAGTTTCCTGTTAATATGGTTTAGAGCGTAACATTCCTTCTCGTTCAGCACTCGTTCAGAGGGAGCGTTGATTCCAAGTTTTTCTAGTGGGTAGGTGATCTGTCTTCGTGATCTCACAGGTACCATGTCATTAAGAGCACTCACCAAAGAATGTTTATCCACCGTCTACATGAAATTGGAATTCATTTTATTTAGCAACAATGGTAGCAAAAATATCACAAATCAAACTACAGGACCAAAACTATACTTGGTGGCACAAGGAAAAAGAGAAGGTTTATAATGATGTTTCTCAAATGTTTTATACAGTGCACACGTAAAAATTTAAATATATACATATAACACCAAACTTGAAGCCAGTTGCAGATATCCATTGTAATCAGTTTTACCTAAATTTCTTGAAATTTAATGAAGTTTTGCTGCTGTTAATGATAATCATGAAGATAACTGCTATACACATAATTCAATTTATTTGAAACAATTATTTACGTTTGAAGAGTTCCTTATCATATATAGGATTTAACATTGCATTAGAATACTGCGTAAAGGATGCTTTGCATCTTTAAATACACAATAGTAGGTATACCTACATACAACTACACAATGCCCAATAGGCACCTACATACAAATACACAACGTACTGTAGGTATACCTACATACAAATACACAATGTACTGTAGGTACCTACATACAAATACACAATGTACTGTAGGTATCTACAAATACACAATGTACAGTAGGTATACCTACCTACAAATACACAATGTACTGTAGGTATACCTACCTACAAATACACAATGTACAGTAGGTACCTACATACAAATACACAATGTACTGTAGGTACCTACATACAAATACACAACGCACTGTAGGTATACTTACATACAAATACACAATGTACTGTAGGTATACCTACCTACAAATACACAATGTACAGTAGATACCTACATACAAATACACAATGTACTGTAGGTATACCTACATACAAATACACAATGTACTGTAGGTACCTACATACAAATACACAATGTACTGTAGGTATACCTACATACAAATACACAATGTACTGTAGGTACCTACATACAAATATACAATGTACTGTAGGTACCTACATACAAATACACAATGTACTGTAGGTACCTACATACAACTACACAATGGACAGTAGGTACCTACATACAACTACACAATGTACTGTAGGTACCTACATACAAATACACAATGTACAGTAGGTATACCTACATACAAATACACAATGTACTGTAGGTATACCTACATACAAATACACAATGTACTGTAGGTACCTACATACAAATACACAATGTACTGTAGGTACCTACATACAAATACACAATGTACAGTAGGCACCTACATACAAATACACAATGTACTGTAGGTATCTACATACAACTACACAATGTACTGTAGGTATACCTACATACAAATATACGATGTACTGTAGGTATACCTACATACAAATATACAATGTACTGTAGGTACCTACATACAAATACACAATGTACTGTAGGTACCTACATACAAATACACAATGTACTGTAGGTACCTACATACAAATACACAATGTACTGTAGGTACCTACATACAAATATACAATGTACTGTAGGTACCTACATACAAATACACAATGTACTGTAGGTATACCTACATACAAATACACAATGTACTGTAGGTATACCTACATACAACTACACAATGTACAGTAGGTACCTACATACAAATACACAATGTACTGTAGGTACCTACATACAACTACACAATGTACTGTAGGTATGCCTACATACAAATATACGATGTACTGTAGGTATACCTACATACAAATACACAATGTACTGTAGGTATACCTACATACAACTACACAATGTACAGTAGATACCTACATACAACTACACAATGTACTGTAGGTATGCCTACATACAAATATACAATGTACAGTAGGCACCTACATACAAATACACAACTTACAGTAGGTATACCTACATACAAATACACAATGTACAGTAGGTACCTACATACAACTACACAATGTACTGTAGGTATGCCTACATACAAATATACGATGTACTGTAGGTACCTACATACAAATACACAACGTACAGTAGGTATCTACATAAAAATATACAATGTACAGTAGGCACCTACATACAAATACACAGTGTACTGTCATATGATTACAGTTATCATATTCTCAACACTCCAAATAAATATGGAGCAGATGATAATATACACAGGTCTTGGGTCCTTATTTCAAACTTACCTCCTTTGGTGTATAACTGGGGAACAAAGGATAATATAAACAGGTCTTGTGTCCTTGTCTGAAAATTTCCTAGTAAAAAACAAGCAAAACAAAACATTTTTGTTGTGATGGAAAGCTGAAAGAATTTTCTAAATGACAATATTTTTTTTTGTCTTTGTTTAATATTTAAAATTATGAATGTTATTATTATACTATTTTTATTATACTATTTTTATATAGCGCCTTATCTAATTATATAATTACTCTAAAGCGCTTAACATGTAAACAAGGGCAATATAAAAACGAACATTATATAAATTGAAAGGTCACAAAAATAATAATCATCTAAAGTCGAAATGGGAGGTATTAGTAATTTTTTTAATTTTTTTTTTTTTTTTTTTGTATTATCATTTTTGCTAAAACAGAAAATAACTGGATACATTATAAATCAAAAGCAAGTTTAAAAAGATGTGTTTTTAGCTTTTGTTTAAATGTACATAATTCATGAATATCTTAGACTTAAAGTCTGATGAAGAAATTTAGAGCAAGTGATGAAGAATTAATTTCTACTTACTTTGATAAAGTTCTTGGATAGATGACTAAATATGGGGTTTAGAGCAAAGTGATGAAGATGGGCGTGGTCCTCCCTCTTATGATGATTGTAGTAGATAAAGTCTTCTATGTTATAATGGGAACGGATGTATTCAATATTCTGAAAGAAATACACATATTGCTTGTTTCAATGTTTCCTTCTAAGCAAAGGAATGCAAATCAGAGCTTTTTGTGAATGAAAAAAGGTTACCTCTTCTCTTCGAATAATTGAAAGGCCAACAATTTGACCTTGACATTCAGCAACAAATGCTTGAATTTCAGTTCCATCCTGAAAAATAATTACAGTAATATTTGTAAAAGGCATTTCATAACTGTTACATGCATTATAAGAGCACACAGATATGAAAAAAATAGTCACAAAACACTACTGAATTCACAAAGTTAATACTATGGATTTCTGCATAGCATAGTGATTAATAAAAGTGGTTAATGAGGGATTTCATGGTTAACTACAGAAAATTTACTAGAAGCTCTCAGAGCAGTACATTCAAAAGACAACAAGCTGGATCACATTAAGAAAAACCCATAAAGTCTGTAATTCACATCTGATAAGTTGAGAAGTACAAAATCTGAAAAACACCCTGCTAACAAGAGGTCTGACAAACACTTTCACTTGTATATAGTTATTGATAATAGTGCATGAAAAACTCATACTACAACAAATGATGAAGATAATCTTGGTCACTAAATTTTTTGAGAGTATTTGCATAGATAAAAGAATTGCAGCACTATCAGAAAAATATGACGAGTATAATTTTTTCATCTTAAAAACATAATTTAACAATAACAGAACAAAAATAATTCACACATTTATTGCACTGAGAGACAAATTCCTTCATCTGAAGATTTTGTTGAAAATTACAAATTTTCCTTTGAAAGAGTTCTCTGTTTTTTGGGTTTTGGGGAGGGATGGTTCTCTTATGACAATTCTGACTAAAATGAAATGAGAAATAACTTATAAAGTACCTCATCTCGCCTAGCTTTGTTGTACTGCTGTAAATCTCTGAGGATATTTTCATTAAGCTGTATGCTTTTGACAAGTTTCTCTGCCCCAGCAGTGTCAGAGGAACAAGCTGGTCGGACTTTGAAATCCCTGATTTAAGAAGAGACACCACGTAAACAGTTAATAAACATCTATTTTAAGTTTAACATTACACTTTAATATTGATTCACAGAGTTAATACTGTAGTGGGAATGTTTTTGGAAAACTCACTTCAAAAGACCAGCCTTGTAGAAAACATACAATTCCTGCGACAAGATGCTTGGACATCTTGGGGTCACCCTCTGTCATTTTCAAATAGACAATAATTATGTCACAAAAATGCTGTCATTTTCAAATAGACAATTATGTCACCAAAATATTCATCAGTAACAAATAAAATGAGGTCAGAATTGTATATCTTTAAAAATTTATAGATTTACCATAAATCTCTGAAGCAAAGGAAATTCAGGAACAAGATGAGGTACAGTGATGATACAAAAGTTGAGGTCTTGGAACAATGAAAAACATGTAGCCAGAAAATCATATGACCTGAAATTATTAAACGCAAAAAGATAATTAAACATCCAACTTCATCATTGAAATTAAACATAAGTTTATTGTCATTAAAATAGTTAAGTTTATACACGGAAATATAGAGAAACACAGGCCATTACATCACTTGGGTTCGAATTTACTATTAAAGAGTACTTTTTAATAGTAAATTCAAACCCAAGGGATATAATTGCCTGTAAATAGAAAGAAACAGCAGAAATCAGTAAATACATTACATAACTACCTCATTTCATATCGTTCATCTATACAGAAAAGTTGTATACTGAAAGCATTGAGAGGTCCTTTATAGGTTGGAACAAAGCGTTTTTGTGTTCTCATTGGTGTAACAAGCTGAGGTGTTCCAAGTCTAGACTGTGAAGCCTGTAAAACAAATAAATGTAATTATTATACAGTCATATAAAATCTTCACTGTGTGAACCCTGAGGGCCACATAGTAAATACATAAGCGAAGTTAAACTGGAGGCTATGGGGAAAAGTCAGCTTGCGTATGCACAAGTGTACCACAGCCAATCGAAATATTGCTCAATCTTTTCCGTCAAGTTCAGAAAAAATGAGAGGGTTTTTTTTTCTCGACTTGATGGAAAAGACTAAACAATGTTGCACCTGGAACTTAATGCCACAACTTTTATTTATAGATTTGAACCTAACAAAGTAGCATGTGACTGTACACATTGGGGGTAAGTCAGTTTGTGCATGTACAAGTATGTTTATCAAAATCAGCAATTTTCATAAACAATTGTCAGGAGAATAAAAAAAAATTCCTTGTGGTTTGTAAAAATAGTTTTCAGTGTTCTTAATAATAAATGATTAATGTTATGGAGTCTAAGTTATTCATTCATTTGTACAGAGTTGCATGCCAACATATTCACCTTTGCAACACTCAACAAAGAAAGTAATACATTGTTGTTCATATCTTAAAATGAAAATCATTTCTGAAGTTGCAATGAGCTTTTGAAATGAAAAGCAACACTCAAGAATATCAATATTTTGCTGCCAGTGGATTAAGGTATGAAACTCAAATGTTATTATCTAGACCCAATTGTGTCCCCTGTTGAATTTGAACTTTTTTAAAAGTTCCAGATCAAATACGACGTCATAGCTACAAATATTTCATATCCATTAGACTTACATATCAGTACAGCTAAAGCAATGAGACATATGATGAAATATTTGCGTATTTCAAGATTTTCTAAAAACAGTTTTAGAATACTATTAAAGTTTCTTTCAGAAAACATGCCTATGGTCCACGTATTGCAGTCCTTTTTTTTAAAAGGACAGCAACTTGTTTTCAAACATAAGCAATTGTATAATTGACTTTATCAGCAGAAGTTACCTCCTCTTTGAAGGAACTCTTTCTGCTGGAGACCTGGGATTCCCGCTCCTCAGCATCATGCACCACCTCTTCCATCTGTTCCCCGTCACTCAGTAATGAGGCCCCCGTCAGATTGGCATCACTCAGTTTACTTTGTATTTTGGGAGGATCACCAGACATACTTCCAGCTACAAGTAATAACAACTCAATTGCATGTACAGCCATAATTTTCATTTGAAACTAGAAAAAAAAGTTTTCTAAACAGAAATAACACTCTTCAAAATCTGTCTGAGTCTTTGAGCATTTTCTAATTGACAACAGTTACTATCTAGCTCTTACACCCTTGAAAAACCATGTATCTGAATTCAACACTCTTCTGGACAAGAATTGATGAATTAGATAAAATGATGGCCTTAAGAATTTCTTTTCCAAGAGGTTAATAATTCTCACCTCTGGAGTTCTGGCCACTGGACTGTTTGCTACCAGGTGTCTTTTCATCCATTTGTCCATCTGTCTGTTCTGCTTTACTGTTTGAAGAGCTAACAGATTTCTCCGACATCTTCGACCCTGGCCTCTCTTCCTCTAAAATATTCTTAGTTACTTACATTTTGTCACAAAGACTATTAACTGAATACAATAATTTACTAGACAATGAATGTCTTTCTTACAATGATGAAACAGTAACAAAATTTACCCATGGGGGCCTCTGGAGGAGGGGTTTGTGGTGGAGTCACTTGGTCATCTGGGTGAGGCTTTCTCAATCCATAAAGTGCACCTAGCTCAAAACAGTTGTTCAGTAGGTCCACATTGACGTCATCACTGATGCTCATGAAACCAATGGCAGTTCCATCAACCTGCAAAAACACATCGAAAATTTCACTCATGTGTATAGTACAGTATGTCTGTGTTGTTTGTTCAATATCAAAATGCACTGTAAGTCAAAAGTTACTTTTATATATTCAAATTAACTACAGCCGTGTGGTCAAGAAATATTCCATTCTTTAGAAACCTCCAGCTTTTGATAATAAACACTTTTAGTTAAAATAAGATCACATTCTATTTGCATTTCATGGAATGAACTATAAAAAAGGGTCTAATATGGTGCATAAATATAGTGAAAATTCATGTCAAATCTTTGAGACACATTTATTTTATTTTTATCCTTATGTGACAAATTCACAATAATATTTACAACCAGTTTCATGACTTTTTTTTTTATATTTAACATTGGAAATAAAGTATTTTATCACCAAGCATTGTATTTGACCAAAAACTTCTCTTTTAGTGTTTGCATTTCCTTTCAAAAACACTGAGTACTGAAGTTGCTACTTATTGCAGAAAGGAAAATGGCAACAAACAAAAAAAAAGTGCACTTTTTCACCAAAATTTCCAAAACTAATACCTTGATTTCAACTGATGATTATCAACAACTTTCTATGACACGTATCAAAAGACATACTTTCTTCATCAATATAAATTATACTTCACTTAATTGAACTGATAGTCATCTTAGACAAATTAGGCCAATACCTTTTGCATATACAAAACAGCCTAACAGTTAAAACATGAACATACCTCAGCTACCAGACAGTGCATGTGATCATCTTGAGCTTCAATCAACTCTGCCAAGAAGTAGTCCCCATAAGTCATCTTCAGCATGTCACTTTGACGATTGAAGATCGGAGTCAGATCATCATGATCCTCCACCCTATCAAAACAAAAAACAAAAAAAAATGAATTGTACAATATTGCAACAACAAGCCATTAGTAAAACAAGAAAAACTACTAATTCTTTAGTTATAGTGTGGTATTGTGGTGCACAAGCACCCTGAAAGTCTACAATGAATCTGAACTGCAAACCTGGCTTTTCTGACGTGGAGGACAGGCACATGGTTATGTCTGTGGCAGACAAACACAGCTCCTTTAGAGGCCCCAGAAGATCCTTCCTTTTTGTCAATTTGTTTGAAAAGTTCATCCAATGCAGAATCTACAAAACATAAATAAATCATTAATATACTATCTGATATAACAGTGGCTGGCTTATTCAAGTTGGGACATTTTTTCCATTCATGCCATAATTTGGCCCCATTCTTAGGAGGTACTAAATTAACAACTACAAAATATGGAGAATTTTTCTATCATTTCCAGTCACTTACCTGGATATGCTCCCATTGGTACCAAAAGATAAAGGAAATGTAAATCCGGTACAGCATTAAATGCTGTTCGAATTATTTCCCTTGCACAGCCATGTGCGTATTCAGGTTTAGCCACAAAATAATGCATGAAGAGAGAGTTCAACGCATTGCTTTGCTGGTTGCTATAAGTGTCTGCAAACCATGTCTCCCAAGTGGCTGGATCTACATCTGCATTTGGGTAGTCAAAAAAGGCAGCATGGCCAAGAATTTCATCTCTGTCATTGCACAATGTTACTGCTAGCACAGCCTTTTCTCTGCAATATGTTTAGGTTGCATTTGTGAAATAAGCTTTTCCAAAACAAAATTTGTATGAGTATCATTTTACTGTTTTCTGAAATTTTTGCTTCATTATTATTTATTACAAATTCATTATATATTAGATATAAATTTATTGGCCATCCAATTGCTTAAACAAGACATTCCACACTTTTGATTGCTTGTCTCTAAAGTTGAGTCAACTGCATTGGTTGAAACTGACATGTTTATTCTGAATTAACACTTGCTCCCAGTCACTGCAGATGTAAATTTCAAATATATCAAGGTTTATAAAAAACTATGAGAACAACAAAATGATTTACACTCCAGTGTATCTTTTAAAACTAGACTACATTGCAAGCTTTGTGCTTTATTACACAATTATAAAACTGAAAGTATTCTTGTTTCTGCCCCTTGCCAGAAAAAATGTAGACTAAAACTCTGTCAGCAGTAAATTTCAAGCATTGCAGCAATTTATTGAGAAAATGTAGATGTAACCAATGCATGGTTATTTTTCTACATATCTTTTAGTAATGCATATCATAAAATTTGTCTACACGCCATAGTGTTACTAGTGCATTAGATTTTTTTTTTTAAAAAGTCATTCAATGCTTAAGTAACACTAAACCCAAACAGGACAGTATGTGCGTGAACAGAGAAAATTTGTGTTAAGCTGTGTTTTGATTAAGGAAAATATGAATCAGATTTTACACTTGCTCTGCAAACATAATAGTCTGCATAGTGGTGATTATTCAACACTCATCCTCAGGTATGTGATTAAAAATGTTACATGTTTATTGAAAAAAATAAACTCAGAATACTTACATGACATTCACAATATTGACTCTACCAAAGAGAGTATTGGTCGATTCCTGCACAAGATTCAGTATGTGAGGGGCATCAAGAGATTCAGTCCTTCTGGCATTAACCACCTCAGGAGGCCCATCCTTTGGTGCAATAGTTGCCATCTACAAAACAGATGGAAATTATGTACTGAAGCAAGAAATAAAGATGGTAAAGCATGAGCTTATTGTGATCAATGAGCTATCCCAAACCACAAATGCAAAAATGTGTATACTTTGGTGGTCAGATCTCATGTAGCCAGATAGCTCAGTTGGTAGAGCACCTGACTAAATAATTCAGAGGCCTCGGGTTTGAATCCCAGTCTGGTCTGTTGCATTTTCTTTCTTCCTGTTACATTTCATGCCATAGGCCAGCCCATGAAACTGACAGGTGAAAATGCCTGTCAATGTATAAAGATCCTGTGTTGATGTCTTCAAGGTGTGAAAACCATTTAAGGAGGGAGGAATGTGGCAGTCAGATAGATTTGACTGCGAGGGAACAGATAATTGGTAGAGCACCTGACTAGAGATTAAAGGGGCCTGGTTTCGAATCTTGGGGTGGTCCGTCGCATTTTTTCCCCTTCCTACAGTACTATAAATCCATCTATGACATTTAGTATTATTTCTTATTTCTATTATTTTCTACTCTCTCTCTCTCTTTCTCTCTCTCTCTCTCTCTGGGGGCACAAGCGGCATTTGTAGATTTGTCTCAATATTTAATGAAAAACAATGAATACATTTTTAAATTAATCAAACCAGAACAGAATGAGAAGATATACAGTTTTTCATCAAGTGCAACTTACGTTTATATTGTAACCGTTTCTTAAATCTCAGATAATAGAGTTCTTGTTCTTGCTAACATCAACAAATGCTAGTCTTTACCGCCATATTGAAACTTTGTTGCTAAGCAACAATATTTTACACTGCATACGGTTTTTATAGGATAAACGAGTTAATTGACAATGTAGGATGTAATCAAAAGATTTTTCACCATATTCTACATATACAAACAAACACGAATTATGACAAATTATTTTATTCTTTTTTGTGCGGGACACTTGTTATTTACTTCCGTTGAAGAAATGTACTTCCTGTGAATGCGAAGTGTGAACGGAGTTGGTCTTTAATTTAAAAAAAAAGTGTTTTAACAAATTGAAAAGATACAACAGGATGGAGGGTGAAGAAGAGGGAAAGAGGAAAATGCCCAAAGTGGCAAAGGTATATAACACGTCAATCATTTTCACATGTTACTGAATCCAGTATGATTGTGGAAGATCGTGTTCGAATTTCCTCAGTTTTTGGGGTTTTTTTTAACCCCCCCCCCCTCCCAATCATATTGATTTTGATAACAGATACTTATGCCAACGATATCTTATAAAATTAAATTCAACTTCACGAAAGTGTTTCCTACAATTGTTGACAGTTGTATTCAGAGGGAATCAAAATTTTGTGTAAATCAATATAGATGTTTTTGTGAATCTGTTTTCTTGCAACAAAAACACATCAACCAAATTAATGAATTTACAACTTTTGAATTTTTTCAAAGGTTCTACTACTTGAATTAAAATCTACAAACTTGAAATACATGCGTAGAGGTATAATTATTAACAATATGTTGGATAAAACAAAAACTGTATAATCATGCAGGTTTAGATCTTTTTGATTGAAGGATTCATTCTGTCACAAAATATAGTCCTTTCTAAACCCTTCAAAAGTGGAAATGACCTACAAATTTTCAACTGGATAGGTGTAAGTAGTAAATATATAATATATTTGAATTAGTAACCGAAACGTAATGGTCTAAGAAGACAGTGTTTCATAGCCTGTAGAAATAGAAAAAAGTATTGAACTGTTATAGCATTCTACACAGTGTCCTCAAAAGCTTAGGAGCTAACTTCCTTAAGACATATGATTTTTTTTTTCATTTTATGCATAAAGTTCTTGGTTCCTAGACCTAATGGTTTTAAGGTAAATGTTAAAGATTTGCTGGAAAGGAGATTCCAAGCAAATATTATTCAAGCTACTTTTCATATTCTTCTCAAACTTATAAGGGAATGGTACCTTGGATATGAAAGATGGGTTTGTGTTTATTTTTAAGGTTTGATAATAATATTAACTTAAAATTCTTTTGGATACTTTTAAACAATATTTTTATCCTGTATTTATCAAACATGAAGGAATGGTACCATGAATGTAATAATAATTTTTTGTCTCATTCATCTTTTTTAGGTCAAGAACAAAATGCCTGCACCTGTTCAGATTACAGCTGAGCAGCTCCTAAGAGAAGCCAAAGAGAGAGAATTAGAGTTGGTTCCACCAGTCAGTATGATAGTTTTAGTTTTAAAATTAAGAATCTGCAAACTAACTTGTCATATTTTATAAATTTTCCTAAATTATTTTAAAAGGGTGGGGTGAATTTAAGTTAAGGACATATGAAATGTTTCTGAATATATAATCGTATTATTCATGAGATTTCATGTACAATTCACTTGCATTTTATCTGGTTTCTACCAAAAAATCTTAGGCTATATTACCATGTCTGCTTTAGAGCTAGCATATTTTAATAGTTGATGCAAGTAAAAATGTAGAGCCAGCTCTTATGTATTACAGTAAGTTCTATTTTATGAACATCACTGTAGCAAAAAAGGAGAAAAAAATCTTTGGAACAATCAGGTATCATACCCTGGACCCTTGCATCACTAATTAGGTGATCTAACCATTGAGCTACCCAGTCCGATATACAAACTTTGGTAATATTACTACAATATAAAATTTCAACCTGTTTTGGAAATCTTACAAGAACTTTTCATATCAAGGAGGTGAAAAATAATTTTAAAGAAAATGTCAGAAATGTCATGTAAGTCCTCAAGATCGCTTAGTCCCACTTATAAGCACATTCTAGTGCCAAGGAAATTTCTATTGCCAACATTCTGTGTGTCTTCAGCTAATTTTGTGACAAAAAATGTCAGACACATACTCATCAGATAATAGTACCGTATTTTGTTAATCGTAGAAATTATGATCAATATTTTTTTAAAATTATCATTAAATGAATTTAAAAGCAATAATTACAATATGGTTAGGGGAAATTTTCAAATTAATTAAGCTTTATTTCATTTTTTTGTCAGTAAATTATGGAAAGAAACAGGATTTATTGTGCATTAAAATGGTCCCAGATAGGGGGTTATTGTGGTGATGGTTAATTAAAAAATCAGTTTGATTAACAGCCAATTACTCCTTGGTTGCTAGTGATTTGCAGTATAGATATTACATTTTTCTTTTTAATTGAAATTGTGGTTTCAAATGTTGCAAAGTTAAAAGAATGAGGTAGATGTTCCAAAAATACATGACAGTAGAAATATGGCTTTAGAAAATAACTCTTGCTCAATACATGACAGGTGGAAAATACAAGATTGTTATGATAGAATACAAATGTTTTTGACTGGATATTGACAGTCCATACTAAGGAAAATTTGATATAACTGTATGCAGGTCACTGGTAGGTTCCAACAAAATATCTTGAAAAAATACAACTGACTTGTGGATTGCTGAGTTTGTAGCTCTCTTGTCCCAATAATTTCCTAGAGAGCTACAGATCTGCAGCTAGAGTAAAATATGATAGATGTTATATCTATCTATATCAGGTGTTAACATTTGTTATAAATCGAAAGTTAATGTTAGCATGTGTTTTTAAAGGTGTTCATGGTACTCATTTTCATTTCTGTAGCCTCCAAAACAGAAAATATCTGATCCAGACGAACTTAAGGAGTATCAAAGAAGAAAAAGAAAGGTAGTTTCTTTTCATTGCATCAGAAGTAAAATTTGGTACATAAATTTTAAGTTCCAAAATGAAGTCTTGATTACCAGAAAAGTAGATTGCAGACATTTATAGAATCAATTCCATATATTCCAGACATTTGAAGACAATATCCGCAAAAACCGATCAATGATGACCAACTGGATAAAGTACGCACAGTGGGAGGAGTCTCAAAAAGAAATTCTGAGGTCAGTTGTCATTCTGTATTGCCAGTCACTGTGTTAGCCAGTGTTCTGAGGTATTAAATTAAACTATATTTATTTTAGTTATCAATGTGTGTAGCCAGTGTTCTGAGGTATGAAATCAAAACTATTTATCTCAGTTGTAGTGTGTAGCCATTGTTTAATTTAGTTCAAACAACACCAATCACAGTACCTGATTTGAAATTTGATTTAAGATTTCTTAAAAAGATTATCCATATTTCAGGGCCCGCTCAGTGTATGAGAGAGGCTTGGATGTAGACCACAGAAACATCACAGTTTGGTTGAAATATGCAGAATTGGAGATGAGGTATTCATCAAATTTTCAGTTGGATTTTTGTAGCTTTGTAAGTCTATGCAAGCTATTATAATTGGGTTTTTTCCAACAGAGCAAGACAATTAAACCATGCCAGGAACATTTGGGACCGGGCCATAACCATCCTTCCACGGGCCAACCAGTTCTGGTACAAGTATACATACATGGAGGAAATGTTGGGAAATATTGCAGGTGCTCAATTAAGAAATAATGCAAATTTGTATGAATTTTGCAGGTGCTCAATTAAGAAATAATGCAAATTTGTATGAATATTGCAGGTGCTCAATTAAGAAATAATGCAAATTTGTATGAATATTGCAGGTGCTCAATTAAGAAATAATGCAAATTTGTATGAATTTTATTTTAAAATGTCTATTTTTTTACTCTTGTATTAACTTTGAAATTCCCCCAAAAGTTCAATCAGTTATGTCCCAGTAAGAACAGGTGTATGTGAGCAAAACATGATTTTTACAAAGTTAAATTTTTTAAGACTATTTATATACACAGTGTAAAAGGAATACGTGTCTCTATGAGACTCGTATTTCTGTATTATGTTTACATTTTTGGCTTTTTTTTGTTTAGGTGGTCGTCAGGTGTTTGAGCGTTGGATGGAATGGGAGCCGGAGGAGCAGGCTTGGCATTCTTATATCAACTTTGAATTGCGATACAAAGAACTAGACCGAGCCAGGATGATTTATGAGAGATATATCCTTTCATCTGTATAAAGCAATCATCAAACTTAAGTTTATTAAGGCCAAAAAAAATTAATTACTGGATTCTCCAGTTGATTTTATTAAAAATAGATGAGTGTAGAGGGTTTTTTTTTCTTTCTATTTTAATGATAACCAGATGAGGGATATTTTCTTATTGTTAATTCAAAACTCACCATCTATAATAGAGGCCTGAAAAACAAGTAATTAATTTTTTGAGGCCTACAGCACAGAATCTGGAACCATTATGCATTAAATTCCAGTATTTGAAATTACAGTCTAGTATAAAATCATAGTGTTATAGATAAATTCCTTGAATGAGTTAATGTATGAGCATGTGAAGTGTAGCTATATATCAGAAGTTTTTCTTAGCCCTTTGTACTTGTTCTGATCCATCCCGAGGTGAAGAACTGGATTAAGTATGCCCGATTTGAGGAGAAGCATAGCTATATCAACAGTGCCAGAAGGGTCTATGAACGGGCAGTAGAATTCTTTGGGGAGGACAACATGGACGAGAAACTTATCTTGGCTTTCGCAAGATTTGAAGAGGGACAAAGAGAGGTACTGCCAAATTTCAAGTCAAAACTAACCTGAAATTTATTTTATTGTTGATTATGTAAGTGTTGCTGATGATTATATCTTATGTTGTTGTTGTATGGTAAATTATTAATTGAAAGATTTGAGAAATATTTACATGTATTTTGTATTTAATAGCGATTTTGAAGGATTATAATAAATTGGTTTTTAAAATTCAGCATGAAAGAGCTAGAGTAATATATAAATATGCACTGGATGTGTTACCTAAAGACCAGTGTGAAGAAATCTACAAAGCATACACAATACACGAAAAGAAGTTCGGAAGTCGAACAGCCATTGAAGACGTCATCGTCAGCAAAAGGAGATTCCAATATGAGGAGGTATGAGAATGAGAGAAAATGTTCAAGCAGCAAATTTTGAAATAATAAGTTTTTACAACAGTAAAACATGAGAACAATCAGAAGAGATGTAAGGATCTGTATGTAATATGTCATTTACAGGAAGTAAAGACAAATCCTCTGAACTATGATGCATGGTTTGATTATATCAGGCTGCTTGAGTCTGATACTAACACTGAACAAGTGCGGGACACCTATGAAAGGGCCATTGCAAATTTACCTCCATCAAAGGTAGGAAACTTTAAGAATCTGTACAAGGTATAGTAAACTGCCAGTGATTTTAAAATCTGCTATTTTATTTAGATTATGGAACCTGATTGTGCATGGCCATTATTGACAATTTGTATGCAAATTGAGAATTTTTTACTCATATGGAGACGTCACCATTGCCAGTGAAGGGCTACAAAATTTAGGCCTATGCTTGGTGCTTATGGACTTTGAGCAGGAGAGTTCCTTATTGTGCCACACCTGCTGTGACACGGGACGTCAGATTTTACAGTCTCATCTGAAGGATTGCCCCATTTAGTTGCCTTTTTTTTTTCTTTTTTTTTTTACAACAAACAAGGGATTCTGAGGATTTATTTTAATCCTGATCCCCATGGGATTACATTTAGTTGTGAATGATATTTCAGGGATTTTCTTTAATATACTTATTTCTTGTAGTCTGTATGTAATTCTGATAGCTACATGTGTAAGTGAATTACACAGTTGATGCTTCTGAACAAGTAGAATAAGGAGAGGGGTGTTGAGACACTTGGTCTCTTCTCTTCTTCTGCTTATGCTGTTGGTCCAAGAAAGTGTGTTTTAGGGTATAGGCTTAGAAGTTTATATCTAAAATGTAGTGAGTTTATTCATTTATATCTAGTATGTAGTGAGTTTATTCCTTCATATCTAGGATGTAGTGAGTTTATTCCTTCATATCTAGGATGTAGTGAGTTTATTCCAGTATATCTAGTATGTAGTGAGTTTATTCCTTCATATCTAGGATGTAGTGAGTTTATTCCAGTATATCTAGGATGTAGTGAGTTTATTCCTTCATATCTAGGATGTAGTGAGTTTATTCCTTCATATCTAGGATGTAGTGAGTTTATTCCTTCATATCTAGGATGTAGTGAGTTTATTCCTTCGTATCTAGGATGTAGTGAGTTTATTCCAGTATATCTAGTATGTAGTGAGTTTATTCCTTCATATCTAGGATGTAGTGAGTTTATTCCAGTATATCTAGGATGTAGTGAGTTTATTCATTTATATCTAGTATGTAGTGAGTTTATTCCTTCATATCTAGGATGTAGTGAGTTTATTCCTTCATATCTAGGATGTAGTGAGTTTATTCCTTCATATCTAGGATGTAGTGAGTTTATTCCAGTATATCTAGGATGTAGTGAGTTTATTCCTTCGTATCTAGGATGTAGTGAGCATTTTATGTTACATGTAGCAAGGTTGTGGTAAGCCACTTGCAGATACTGGCAAACAACATTCCCATGTTTTCGGATAATTTTACTTTTGCTTTTCATAAAACAGTTTGATAACCAAGATTAAGCATGAAAAGAACATGTGGTAGTTTATCAAAGATGTCTCACAACACAGAAAACAGTAGCTAGAGATTAAGGGAAAGTATAACAAATATTGAAAAGGAAAGTCAGAGTGAGAAAACTGGTTGAAAGATTAAGAGATAAAGGAAGATAAAGAACTTGAATGTTTGGAGAATATGAAACAAAAATATCCTATCAACATTTCACAATTTGTTAATATAATATAATGTAGGCCATAAATTTCAATGTGAGCCTCTAAAGTAAGAAAAGTTGGGCCCACATAACTCTAAAAGTTTCAACTCTTAATCATAATCATAGGATTTAGCGAGTATTTTCCCCTTTATATTTAGGACGTAGATTGCATTATTAGAGACTGAGTGAATAATTTGACATTAATAAATAGAAAAGATTTCGTAGATGACAGAGTCCGTAATGTTAATGTGGTAAAGGGACATGAGCAATGGTGTATCGGTATCACAATAAAAAGAGCTAAAGGGAGGTTACTCTGTATTATTTCACAGTGCTTTCAATGGTAAACTACTGCTGTCATAATAAAGAGAGTTAAAGGGAGGTTACTTTGTATTATTTTACAGTGTTTTCAATAGTAAATCACTGCTGTCACTTGTGTGGCTGCAGGAGAAGAGTTATAGGGAGTCTGGTGGTAACAAAGTGATGTTACTTCACAGTGTTCTCTCAGCTGTAAATATTAGGTCTTTAGAAAACCATGTCTGTAAAATTCAAATGTTAAGACGAAAATTTACGTTACAGGAATATGAGCAAGTCTTAAAAACAACAGTAAATCAAAATTGCATTTGAATTACAACTTCTGACATCAATGCTGTATAAGTATTTTTAGTTAAAATATAACAAAACAAAAATGAATGGGATAAAAATTATGTGACAGATAATCTGCTTTGTGTGTTTGTCAGTGTTCCATTAATCCTTGCAGGAGAAGCGCCACTGGCGCCGGTATATCTACCTGTGGATTAATTACGCTCTGTATGAGGAGTTAGAAGCTGGGGATGTAGAGAGGACCAGGGACGTATACAAAGCCTGTCTGGATGTCATTCCCCACAAACACTTCACCTTCTCAAAACTCTGGCTTCTCTTCGCACAGTTTGAAATTCGGCAAAAAAATCTACAGGGAGCAAGGAGAATATTGGTATCCAGTTACCTCCCTTACAATTGTTTTATACTGAAATCTCATATGCTTGATCGTATAAGAATGCTTTGGCATATTAGTGCATATTTCAGTATGTCTGTAAACAAGAGACACATATTTATATAACTTCTTATGAAAAAAAAAGTTAGGTCGTTCAATGTGTTAGATTTTTCAGTAAATCAATTTAACAAGGAGATTTATCACAGATGTTGTTTTCGTAAGTAGACAGTATCATTTTCTATGTTGTTAGGGTACAGGGATTGGAAAATGTCCAAAGAACAAATTATACAGAGGTTACATTGAGCTGGAGCTACAGCTTAGGGAATTTGAAAGATGCAGAATCCTGTATGAAAAGTTTCTAGAGTTTGGACCAGAAAATTGTACATCCTGGATGAAGGTGAATTAATTGGTTATTTTCATAAAGATATGACATTCATCTAGTGATTCAGCGATAGTCACCGACCATTGAAAAATCGTTGCTAGATTGCTACCAAAGGCAACAATCGATAGCTGAAATCTGACATCTATAGTCAGTAAACATTTATTGTGCCAGTTTTAATGTTTTTTTTTAATTTCTGGAATGGGCAATAACTCTAAATTTAAATAACGTACAATGGCTGATGATGCATAGATCTATCCATATCCCGGTACAACGTGTTCTCTTATCTAGAAATATTTTCAATCGAAGGACCACCTAGCAAACATAATTTAGATATGGACACTATGCAGAATGACATTTGCAAATAAATGCAAGCTTAAGTAGAAAATTGATATTTGTGTGGGTTCTTTGCATGCATGGTGCAATTTATTCGTGTGGTTAATCAAGCTTGTTAGTTTTAATTCAGATGAATTCAATTGAATATACGTGTATGATTTTTATTCCAAAATCGGGTGTATGAAATTTATTATGATTTTTATTACCTATATTTATTTATATTTCCTTTGGCATTGAAATTATGCCCAACTTACAATTCCATCTCAACAAACATCATGGCTTAGAAATTGATAAAGTGGGTAAAAACAAAAGTCAAAAGCTGATGGTTCAGTTAAGAAAAAAATAATAAATTTAGAAATTTACAGTATTGAAAATAAAACTGTTGCCTGGTTGTTTGCTATTTAATACTACTAAATAACTGCAGTAAGTAACACCAGTGTTTGATTTATTTATTTGAATTCATGAAATAACTAAATTTAATTTTCTGTATAATCTTGATTATTTTGAATTATGAATCGGAAAGATACGATTTGATAATCGATTGTAAATTTCTTCTGATTCTCGAACACTACATTCATCTTTACAGCAGTGAATATTTGTTCCAGAGAAAAGCAGACATATATTTAACAATGCTCTTTTCCGTATTTTGTTGTAGTATGCAGAACTCGAGACCATTCTAGGTGACACAGGTAGAGCTGAAGCAATATACGAGTTAGCTGTCAATCAACCCAAGCTGGACATGCCCGAGGTGCTGTGGAAGGCATATGTCGACTTCCAGATTGAACAGGAAGAATATGACAAGACACGAGACTTGTATAGAAGACTTTTACAACGCACTCAGCATGTCAAGGTACATGTACTAGAATAGGGATATATTGTAACAGAGAAATTCTGTATAGAAAACTATCACATTCATTAATGTATTTATACATATGAAAATCTTTTCTGTCAGGTTTGGATAAGCTTTGCTAACTTTGAGCTGTCAGTCGAAAGTGAGGAGGGAGAGAATTTGAAGATGGCCAGGAAAGTATACAGTGATGGAAACAAGTCACTGAAGAACAACAAGGAGAAGGAAGAGAGGCTGATGTTACTGGAATCCTGGAAGAACATGGAGGTCAGCATTTCATGCCTAGAAGAAATGCGGCTTATCAATTTTAGGCTCAAGCGAGTTTTCAAATCAAAATGCGTTTCTCTTTGGAAACTTTTTCACATTTTGAACCTCTCAGAGACTACTTGATCAACTGCAGATAAATTTAGTACAAAGTACAGAGTGTTCTTGGGTAAATGTAATCTGCAGTAAAAGTAAACTACGAGAATAAAATGCATCAAGTTAAGATGAAGTTTTTTCATACTGTGACACTCTAGGATTATGGTGGGGCTTAAAATTTTACATTGAATTAATGGGGACAAACTTTTAAAGTCTTCTCAAAAGCAAAGGTTCAATTTATTAATTAATATTGAAGCATCTTCATGCAGTGTAGATTCAAGTTTGTTTACTCTATGATCCTCGAGATTTAAAGTTGAACTTGGGAATATACATGTGTAAAAAACATTCTTTAGAAACTTTCATCTCAAAAACTGCAAGGGTACAGTAATGCACCAAATAAAGCCTATTACCACAACCATGGTTGGAAGTCTAGTGTCTTACTATTAATTTTGTTCATTTGGGCATACAAATATTTATGTTAGTACTAATGAACAAAAAGAAGTCTTTAGTGTTTTATGTGGCAAAAAATAGTATAGTCATTGTTTCTTCAATAAATAGAATTGTGGATTCGACAGATATAATAAAAATGAACACAACATGTTATTGTTCCTATGTAGTAAAGTACGTATATCATCAAGTGACTGCTGTTCTTGCATGAACACCGATCTAAATCCTACTTGGAGTCCAAATCATATGACAATGTACTGTAAATATGCCATGTGGTGTGTGGTAAACACAGAGTTATGTGCCTTTTCAGAGAGATCAAGGTGATGAAGAATCTCTGGCCAAGGTCAATAAACTGATGCCACAGAAAGTCAAGAAGAGAAGGAAGATTCAGACAGAAGATGGGGTAAGTTTCTTTCTATACGATATTGTAATTGAGAGGTCAAATAAAGCACAGGTATATATGTTAGTCTAATAAAGCACAGGTAGAAATCTTTGTGTGCTTAAGAAATCTTTACCCAAAGACTAAGCATATTGTTATTTTTTTTAATTTAGTCTGATGCTGGATGGGAGGAATACTACGATTACATTTTCCCAGATGAGGAAGCAGCACAACCCAATCTCAAGCTGTTGGCCATGGCCAAGAAATGGAAGCAGATTCATGAAGCAAACACAGAAGAGGAACAGGAAGTGGGGTGAATGTTCACTCACTGATTTCCTTTTTGGGAGACTGTCTTTTACAAAATGTGGAACATTGTTTCTCGATGATGTCTTTCTCTAAGAAATGACTGTAGGGATTGTGCTGGCCATAGTGGAGGGCAAAAGGAGAGAAAATGAAAATATGACTGGTAAACAAATGCCAGAAATTTATAATGAATGAATTTGAAAATGTTCTTCAGGTGTCGTTGTTTCTTTTTATTATTTGAATATTGTACACATGGAAAAAATATCGCAACACCAGGTTTTTTTTCTCTTAGTCTAAGAACGATCAGTAATTGAATTAATTAATTAAATGCGGGTATATTATGCTATAGCACTGTCATCTGTCTGTCCTCTTAAATTTGTCTTCACAACTCCTTCTAAACACTTGGGGGTGGATTTTAATGAAACTTGGTACAAGGAAAGCTCATAAAGTGTAGATATGCATATTATAAGGGGAACACTGTCCATTTTCTTTTAAAGGAGTTATGGCCCTTGGACAGTTTTTTTTTATGCAAAATACTTTGTCCTAGGAATTTCCCCTAAACCCTTGGGAATATTTGGATGAAACTTGGTGTAAAGAAAGATCACAATGTGTAGATGTGCATATTAAAAGGGGATTGCTGTCCCCAAATTTTTGAAGGAGTTATGGACCATGGGCTTATATTTTTGGGGTCAAAAACGTATGCAGGTATATCGTGTACCATTTTAGCAGTGCTCTATTTTTCTTGTTTGATGCTATTTTGTATAATAGCATCATTTGATCTCTAAAAATGTAAAAACACAACCAGTAATTGCATTCATTGTCGTTTCTTTTTCAAAAATAAGAAAAGGTTTTTCTTTCTTATTTTGAGGAAAACTATGCCTCTTCTATATATTGATTCAAATGTCTATTATGAATAAAATCAAGTTAAAAAAAATTAATATGTTGTAAACTTCAAACTAACCATGTTTATTCAGTATCTAATGCAACTTTCATTCACACGAATGACTGACGCAAGGCATCTTCGTAAGTCTCTGATCATATATGTTGAATATGATAATGTGGTAGAGCTAGCTACTCCTGATGCAGTGCCTGTGTCAGTTTATCTAATGTTTGAATTGGCGGTGTCCTTTGATGAACTCGGCAACCAATCAATGATGTCCCAAATGTACTCAATAGGGTTCAAATCTTGACTTTGAGTAAGCCATGGTTGTGTTGCAACTGACTCTCTATGCAAAAAATCCTGCACAGCACAATGTGGTCTGGATTTGTCATCCATGATTACTGGTATTGGTCAGAAAGGGTGATTGTTGAAATGAGGCACAACACTTGCAGTGAAAAGGTCCGTTTGTAATTTTGTGCACTAAGGTAGCCTTTAACTGTGATAGATCCAGCTTACAGTCGTCAAAAACACAGCACCACACCAAATGTAAACATCACAACAAACGAAATCATCTCAAAAATATTTCATTCAGCATATGCAGTCTAAGTTGTCACTATACATGCATTTTTCCATTGTGATATGTAGCAAAATGCGACTCTAGTCGGACCAATGGACTTTCCTCCAAGAGGGTAGGTTCCAATTTTGGCAAACTTGACACCATTGGACATGTGCTGCTTTGTGACTGAGTTAAGCAAAGGTCCCTTTATGGGTCTCCTTGCACAATAATCAAATGACTTAAGTCAATTCTGCACCATTCTCACTAAAAGTAAATAATGTGGCAATCATTCTCTTTTTAAAACTGACCTGATGGTAAAAACACTTTGTCTAACTTTCCTTTTGTGCATCGTCCCCCATAAAGCAGATGTTTTACAAGGTCTTCCAGATCTTGCACAATCTTTGACATCATTTATTAACTGGTACCATCTGACAATTCCACAGATGGGTAATGTTGATGACCAGTTTGTCTCAAACTTCCCTAACTCCAATAATCTATCATCTGATTGCATTTGAGACATGTGGAGGACCCATAATTTGGACATGTAAGAAAAGTAAACCTAAGTCAAATCGTGCAAGTTCAATATAGAGCTAAGGCACTGTGAACAAAACTCGCAATTTTGTTGGAAGTGTACAATGGTTGCATGGCAATTCTGGGCCAACAGAGTAGACAACAGATAATTAAACCAATAGAATGGACAACAGATAGTTAAACAACAGAGTGGACAACAGACAGTTAAACCAACAGAGTGGACAACAGACAGTTAAACCAACAGAGTGGACAACAGACAGTTAAACCAACAGAGTGGACAACAGACAGTTAAACCAACAGAGTGGACAACAGTTAAACCAACAGAGTGGACAACAGACAGTTAAACCAACAGAATGGACAACAGAAAACAGGGTGGGTAACAGACAACAGAGTGGACAACAGACAGTTAAACCAACAGAAAACAGGGTGGGTAACAGACAACAGAGTGGACAACAGACAGTTAAACCAACAGAGTGGACAACAGACAGTTACACCAAGAGTAAACAACAGAAGACAGGGTAGGCAACAGACAACAGGGTGGGCAATGAACGGTTAAATATAGATATATGTATATTGTAAACAAACGCACACACTGAATTGCATAACTGAATTAAAAATGACTGTCGTTTTCAAAAATTTTATAAAGGAGTAACTTTTGGTGTTTCAGTACTTGTGTGTGCGTGTGTGTCTAAATACCAGAAAGGAATAGCACGAGTTATTTCTCTTGATCTGTTGCTGCCGATTTTCGCTGTGAGTTAGAATAAGTGTGGCTGGGTAACCACTGCAAAATGATTGACTGCATCAGTTTCTTAGATGGAGGCCTCGTGGAGTGTAAGGTCTAGTAATTAAATCTCAGATCAGTGGATTAAAAGGGAACCAGGATTGTTCAATAGAATGATTAATTTATTGTTCTAAATGCCTATCAGTGCTCAAATTTTAAGGTTAGAGTACAGATTTACTACTAAAGAAAGTCCTGGAGGAAAATTACTCTCTGATATCTTATTTCCTTTTATCCAAGGAAAGGTCAGGATGCATTGAAAGAAAAGAAATTCCTGGCCAGTAAATGCCCGATTAACTCTCTGTGGATAATTCAGCTATTTATGGCTGCCAGTCATTAACAACACCTTTCATGAACTATTTTAATCCTTGAGTGATTGTTTCACTATAAAGATTATTCAATAATGGAGCACCCACACGTGTGGATGTGAGGTATTGCCATTTATCTATCGTGCATTATCTGTGTTTTGGTCACTGGTTTCCATAAATACTTGTCAAGATTGAATTCTTTATCTACTGCAAAATTTTCCCTTTTGACAGTCAAGAATAAAAAAGCATTAAAAGAAACAAATTACGAAAATGATAAAAATTGCCTCTCGTTTATTACTGACGCATTTGTGATCAGGGTCCATAAAAGACGAATAATTTTCTACATGATATACTGCTTGGTTTTCAAAGCATTGCCATTGTTGGAGAATAGATATGCTCTACATTAAAGTGTCAAAAGAGTTAAACAGTGCTCTTTGCTGTCTTCCATTAAAACGCAGCTTTACAATGGGGCAAAAGCGCTTGGCTGTTCAAATGCCAGGGAAAGTTAAATGAGCTCATTTATTCATCCCACCATGTTACAAACATCTCGGGATGTTTCTTCTTCGTTATTAGCATTTATATAGTGAAAAGAAAAATACGTTTAGTAATTCATGCAATGTTTCTAACTTTAAAACAATGTATCAAATGACAAAAAGAAGCCACATGGTTTTATTCATTGATAAAACAAATTTCATAATCCAGAAATGTATTCAATTTCATTGTGTTCAAATTGCCTCTGAATTAAGAAATTTCAGTCAGATGTTAGAATACAGAATTAGACATCCGTGGCAACTAATTTTTCTCGGACAACTTTAACTGAGCACAACGTCTATTTCTTTGATGCCCTGTATATTTCATTACTTGTTCTTTTTCTGTTGATGTTGCACATTAATGAAATTTTGAAGTTTTTGGATGATTTATTTTTTGAGGGGGGGGGGGGGGTTGTAACATAAGCAAGTTATTAAATATTTATTCTAGTAAGAGATCATTGTTATCACGTGACACACAAGTAATTGGACACCACTGCAATTAGAAGAAGCTGTCATGCCATATATTTCTTCACCCTTCAATTGAACTTGGTTGCATTTAACACATTTAATTGTGTTTCCATTTAATTGTGGATTCGTTTAATTGTGTATTTAGAGTATCAATATAAAAAAAATGAATCAACTAGCAATGGGGGAGGGGGGGGGGGTATTCCAGACAAATGGATAAAAAAAAAACTTACATAATTTCTAGCAGACTTGGAAAGGATTAGGCTAGATTGTGGTTGATTATCAGAAGACAAAAACAACTTAACAAGATGTACAAAGCTTGTTACAATTATTTCTTGGCAGTATCAACAAATCTTACCATGCCATTATTTTCATAGGGTGCATTAATGATTTCTGCCATGTTTCTACCTAATGGATTGAACATATTTGATTATTTGTTTCATATAAGGGGCGGTATACTATAGTTTTAATGTTATTAAGTTCATTTGTAAGAAGTGCTGGGGCTTTTTTTTTTCACCTTGTGGTGATATACACTTATGTTTTATGTACAAGGAGGGGAAAAAATCATGTGTTTTGGGTGGGAAATATTTTGATATCAGAAAATGAATTAAAAAAATCAAGACGTGGAAAGAATATTAGAGGTCTGATACAAGCCATACAACAAATACTGGCATATGGTGCCATCTACTTAGATCCTAAATGATATTTCAGATTTACACAATCCTGTTTTTTTTATAAACTAATCATACCCTTTCAACAGTCAACTTACGGGCATGCGGTTATTGAACTTTGTTGGGTTTTTTTTTCTATATACATTTTTTTTTCGTGTTGTTGTCACTGTCTACCAAGCCATGTAATTTATTGCTTAAATATCTTGCCAGATAAACAGGGTAAGAAAATGTAATGATGCACTCTGGTTACAGAATAATTTCAACTGTTATCATAACCCCCACCCCCACCCCACCCCCTCTCCTTCTCCTGTAGATTACTACTTAATAGCAACTATATAATTGAACAATATTTCATAATGAGCTAATCATTTGTGAGATAAGTGGCTCCTGAAATTAACATCTGATTTCAATTTTTACTTCAGAATATATACATAAGATTGCTTTCAAATTCACCAGATAGCCTTGTAATCATGTTCCAGGATCTTTTGATCTGTCGTTTACAGGGGCGGATCAATTTTCAAAAGGGGACATATCATCTTAGATGGCACTTTTTCTGCCCAAAGGAGGGAGGGAAGTGTTAGCTCTCAAAACAGCACAAAAGGATGACCTGGGGGATTTTTTTCCCCCAAATAGATGGAGGGGGTTGCAAATTTTTATAACCCCACCTCAAGATCGCCATTGGATTATTTGTTTACAGACTAAGCAGATCATTCCCAAAGCCCAAGGTACACATCTGTATCGTGTGTATATTACCACCAAAAAAAAAGGGGGGGGGGGGAGAGAAGGGAATTTCATTATTTTTTTTCTGTTGCCTTTTGAACCCAATGACGCTGACAACAGCAGAGACCTGGAAGTATGCTCTTTATAGCTACCTAGCGAGAACCAGTTATATATTAAGGGACTCTGTGGCGAAAAAAATAAGCAACATGCCTTTTTTATGTACAGTAGGTTAATGAATTCTTCTCTCATTTAGCACGTCTTAATATACCGAAACATAGCTTCTACTTTTGTGTAAAGGTACTCTCTCTCTCTCTCTCTCTCCCTCTCTCTCTCTCTCTCTCTCTCCCTCTCTCTCTCTCCGCAATGCTCTGCGCAATGCTCTGCTTTACTACATTGTCAAATACAGTTTGTGATGTCATGGGCACGTTCGACACGTTTTCGTGGTCAGTCAGTTTTTCGAGGTCATAATAAAGCAAGAAAAAAGGATTTATATGGAAGTCGTAGTATTGCTTTAATATAACACGACAATGATTTTAAGTCGGATTATGGAGAAGTTATATTCCAATAACACTTCTTAGGGCCCAAATTTTAGTTCCGAATGAAGAATCAGAACAAGTGTTCTTTACTTGTTCGTTTTCTTTCTTATTTTTTTTTTCCAGACACTTGATCCATTCTTGGGCCGTGTACACCCAAATAGATATTTTGCTTTTCTGTCACACCCAAATTTGTTCGTTTAATTGGTCTGTGAAAATGACATTAAAATCTTGATAAAGTGCTTTGTCGGAATTTTAGACTTTCTGCCCTCGATCAGAAGAAGAAAAAGAACGGGCAATGGGCGTCGTTCTCCTGCAAACGCATGTCTTCTTTAGACCTGTTTAGTATTGCCACATTAATCATTGTCCAATTTCCTTTTCAATAGTATATTTAAATCTGGGATGACAATTACAAGTTGTGTACTTTTGTCGATTCCAAATCAAACAACGAAACAAACTTGGTTTATCATTTTCTTGAAAAGATCTACAAAGTTTTATTTATATTCTGTTTTCCTGGTCACGTTCAAAGTACGTTAGTTGGTCTTGAAAACGAAATTTGTTACAAGTTCAATTAAACGCCCATTCAGAGGATTTTTTCGCATTTTTTTAAATTGTTAATTTTATAGAATTTGTAACATATATCAGTGTTCTTAGTTTAAAGAAACATACTCTGCTGTCGTATTAAATTGTTAATATCGCTGTCAATAGACTATACATAAATCCGCCGTCCTTCAAGTGCTGCCTACATTTACATATATGTATTCTTACGAGTACATAACTCCCAAAAAATTACAAGTAGATGTTTGATTGAGAAAAAAAAATATGTTTGCCGTTTGTAAGCCAAATTACATGGGATGGAAAGATTGTTTGAGGGAATTCCCAACGGTAAATCGCACTTCGGAATTTAATATTTATAGTAAGGATCAGACGAATCATTTTTAAAAATACTGTACGTACGTGTCTAATCCGGAGCACTTGCAGGGTTTTTCAATTCACTGTGAAGGTGTACAAACTTTTGATCTAATTTCTGCAGTTTCAATGGAATTAATACCAATATTTACACTTGTCCACAAACTTTTCACCGCTGTTTAAACTCTACTCAGGCTGGAGGAATTAGAGAAAAAATTTAAACAAAGTTAGAAGGCATGACTTTAATTCTCGCCATCCACCACCATTGATCTGCTGTTTTAGATTAAATTTCAATAAGCCAATAATTATCAGGATTAATGAAGTAGAGGTGATAGAAATGTTCTGCGGCAATGACTTTACAGATATCAATGAATGAAGTACCAGAAAATCTGAATGACATTGCGCACCGACAGTGAACCAATGGAAGAGTAACTCCCCCCTCAGCCAATCGGCTGTCTGCCTATAAAGCCGACGTGTGAGACACAACAAGCGGTGTGGATACATCATATTTTTGACAAGAAAGACGTCTGAAGTTTCACAAGATGTAGCAAATTATGTTATAATGGCTACAGTTTCCATTGCAACGAAAATCTTCATAATTCCAAAGTAGATCGATATTTAAAAAAAAAAAATCCCTGAACAATTCTTAGATGAATTTGGATATGGAGTATTTGTTGCCCGTTGTCCTGTTTTGGACAAGTCTGACTGTGGTGCATTCTACTGACTACACCGTTGATAAATATTCGCTATGTCCCAGAAAATGTGACTCGTCTAAATGTAACAAGCTAAGTTATTGTGATGGCGATATAGTGAAAGACCGCTGTGGATGCTGTCAAAGATGCTCCTCAGATACGTGGATCCACCCAAAAGTTTCCCCGGTGAAACAAGGTACGTTTCATTATTTGGATACAATTATGGACACAATTATATGGGGTTATTTTTTTCCGGCTGTCGAGGTGGATAAATATAATACCATGTGTTTCTATACGTATTTGACAGAATACCTGTGTTTTATTGTCAGGTGATGTGGGTTTTAGTGCATATTTACCTGAGACCGGACTTGCCTTGAAGCTATTAGGCAGACCACCTTGGATCTCAGCCTTATAAACTAACTAAATAAAACTGCAACGACAAGATCACTTAGTTTCACCTATACGTTACTTTATAAATTCATGCTGAACGTTGTAAAATTTCGTTACATAATGTTTGATAAGGACCCCGTGTGGTAATAACCGCCCCGTCACTGAGAAGGAATGTTTGAATAACCCGTGAAGTCAGACATGTCTTGATTTTAAAGCTTGAAATATAAGCATACTATGATCTTTGATCAGATATGGGTATAACCACCCATGCAGGCTTAATATATGATGACACGGGTTTCCAATTCAGTTCAGGATTCCTCGACTTTAAAGGGTACAAATTTATAGCCTTTTCCTCAAATATTTGGTTTTACTAAACTTCGGCGGAAGTTCATCTCTCTCTCTCTCTCTCTCTCTCTCTCTCTCAATGTTTAAAACGTTAATGCTGCTTAACCTATTACGGAATATTGAATTGGTTCAACGTTCCATTTTTTAGTTTTTTATGCATTTTATCTGTTATATTGCAAAATCATGCATCATAAAACACTCCTTAACTCCTACACAGAGGTGTTGACCTGTCGCACCTGAATGACCCATGAAAAAAATATTTAGCTTCATTTCAAAATTGAAGTGTTTTGTTAATTACTATTATTATAACAGTACACAAACATCGGTCAAAGGATCTCAGTTTGCCACAGATCTATAATATAAACGTACAGCATTGTGTGTGTGAAATATCCCGGCAACTCTTTCTCTCTCACCAAACAACTTCATGTACATGCAATATTTATTTCTCAGTACCTTTGAACTATTGGTGAGGAGATTAAAGAAACTCGAAACTTGACATGTACAATGTCTTGCTTGTGATATATCCCGATCATTCAGTCGTTCCAGTCAGACAACGCCATGTGATATATCACTGTACAATGTCTTACGGATGGTAAATTTCGAAAGTATCTTTCTAGCCAGATAACGCCATGTAATATACATGTATAATATTGTACGTGTCGTAAATTTCAACATGTATATTTCCATGTACAATATCATACGTGTGGTAAATTTGTCATTTACAATATCTTACGTGTGATATATCTGGACAAGTGTTCTTATAGCTAAACAGCTCCATGTACTTTACGGTTTAGTTTTTTTTTTTTCGATGTTAAAAGTTCAGGTCTTTCGAATAGACAACAACCCGATGAAAAAGATATAAATTAGATTAGAAGATGCATGGCTGATCTATTCTGACCTAACGTGCTTTACTTGGCAAACTGGCAACTGGATATTGCAGAGGTGTTATTCTCTCTGTGCATTAAGTAGAAACATTGCTAACACATCAACTATTTTAAGAGCTTTTTTAATACTAGTTTTCGGAAGATTAAATCATTTTCTGATTACAAGGATCGGTTTTCGTTCCAAATCAATTAACATTTCATACCTTGAATGTGAATCAGCAATGATATTTGCGCCTTAAGCGGCGTAGTCATTATTCAATAGGCCATAATTTCTTATACACTTTCTAATTCTATCTTGAAGTTAAACATGTCGATCAGTACATGCTGATGTTTATAATAGATTATCTTAATTCGATTGATACCTGCATGACTTATCGAAAAGTGTCTGAGATATGCAATAACACAGACAGATACTGTGTACCACAATCTAACTTTACCTTGTTAACGACATGAGAAGAATTAATCCTGGACTTGGCACCAAAAATATACGCATTTAAAACAGTCTGGAATATTCATGCGTCAACATTTTTAGTCTGCAATTGCAGTATACAGCAAAACGTATTAATTGAGTTTTAATTATATACAGTGCGTTTTTTAATGACATATAATGGGTTCTATTCATGTTTGCAGGCGGTGCGTGCGAGCAAGTAAAATGTCCAAAACTAAAAGTTTGCATGGAGAACATGCAAGGACTGCCATTATGCACGTGTCCAAATTTGTTCATATGTAGAAGAAGTAACAAACAAGTGTGTGGGAGTGATGGGAACACATATAAGTCGCGCTGTCACGTGAGAGTGGCATCGTGTACAATAGGGAAACGCATACGAGTGAAACATCGTGGTGCTTGTGGAATGGTCGCCACGCAACATAGCGGTGTGAACAAATATCCGGATGGAGAATTTGATATCCGCAGCCGTAGAAGGAAAGAGAGGAAACTGGAAAAGAAGAAGAGGAAAAGGGAACGACAAAGGAAGAAGAGAAGGAATAGAAAAAAGGCTAGAAAAAACAAAAACTCAAAACGTAGAAAGAGACGCCATAATAGAAGAAGACTATCACAGAGAAAATTTAGAAACTTAGAGTCACGGCATGATCTGAAATTAACGTAATATTTATAGTACGGATATGATAAATTTCTGTATATTTCTTTTCAAATTTTACTATTTATAAATGGTCAGTATTCATACATCTTTACAGTTCAGTTGAGTTTTTCTAACAACTACGATATTTTTCTGCATTTGAATATGTTTCACCCTCCCAATACATAAAAGCAGTAATTTCATTGTTGATGTATATGATTTGTATTTTGTTAGCCTCAAAGGCATTCATAGCTCTAGCGTATATTTGATTTTAATTGTTTACTTATTTTTATATAAAACGTTAGAAAGCCTGCATTTCGTTTCGTTTCCTATTTTATTTTTTCCCCGAAGTTGAATCCAGTGCAAAAGTCTCGACCAAACTCGGAAAGAAATCTTGCCTAATCCAGGTGGTTGTGTTTAGTTTAAATGAGTTCATCTCTCTATGAATGTTCTTCTTGACATGAACGGTTTAAATCTACTCAGAGGTCGATCAAATGACAGGGAGATTGGCAGCAACAATAAATTCTTCTTCGTGGTGGATAGGGTCACATTAACTCTTGGTAACAAAACTAATTCGGTTCATGTGGCTCCTGTTTGATTGGTTGATTGATTGTGTATTGTTTAACGTCCCTCTCGGGAATCATTCACTCATATGGAGACGTCATCATTGCCGGTGAAGGGCTGCAAAATTTAGGCCTATTCTCGGGGCTTATGTCCTTTGAGCAGGAGGGGATCTTTAACGTGCCACGCTTGCTGTTACACGGGGCTTCGGCTTTTGCGGTCTCCTCCGAATGACCGCCCATTTAGTCGCCTCATACGACAAGCAATGGGTACTGAGGACTTGTTCTATCCCGAATCTCCACGGAACTGGCTCCTATTTGCACTCGCACATTAAATACAATGTGAATAAAGTAAATTCGCATGTAAATTTTTCCTACATAAAGTATCTCATTAATTAATCTTTAAATTAAATCACATCAAAACAAAGAAGCGTACCATCTATCCTTCTGTGTTTAGTAAACCAGAAGTGATACAAGAATTAGATTAGTTACATGAGGAACATGTTTTGGTTCCAGCTGACAAAGCTTGCAACAACTTTGTCTTTTTGTAAGGTTTATCATTACAACTGTATTTTAATCGAACTTGGCATTAATTCCACAATTGGTAATGTTACTTATACTCCAACTTCAACTTCCTTTTCAAAAGAAGGGGCCTCCGTGGCCGAGTGGTTAAAGCATTGCGCTCAAAATCACAAGACCTCTCATCTCTAGTCGGCGAGGGTTCGAATCCCGCTCGCGCCGATATATGCGAGAAAGTTTGCCAGTTTACTTTCGGAAGGTCGGTGGTCTCTTCCTGGATACATTGTATCTGGGTTCTCTCCTCCACCTACAAAAAGTGGACGCTACCAGATAACTGAAAAATTGTTGAGTGTGGCGGAAAAAAGAACTTTCAAAATCATGCTTCAGTTTTAAACACATTTAGTATCCAAATCAATGGGATGAATAAATTTGAGTACAGTACCTATACTGGATTACTACGCTTCACCAAACCCTTACAGGCATAGATAAACCCTTACAAACATTGATAAACCCTTACAGGCATAGATAAACCCTTACAGGCATAGATAAACCCTTACAAACATAGATACATTGCTGGATCAAGTAAATGTTCTGTCAAGCCCCTATCTTTGCTCCTCAAGAAAATATTAACTGCCGTGAAGGAGAAACTTCAAACATATTGTGCCATGATATATACCAGAAGTGATGTAAATCAAATAGGATTCTAAAAAATTATAAATCACAAATTTTTATCAAATCAACAACATTAAAAAGTATGACTTTTCAACACCCTACGCGACCATTCCTATTAAGGATTATATTAAGGACTAGATTTTTTGTCATCTTAGATAATTGTTTCTTCAATACAAATGGAAATAAGGAGATACTCATATCTTGTGATCAGTCATCCAAAAATTTACCTTTTTAAACACCACTCTGATTCTACGCATAAGTTCTCAAAAGTTAACGTTCAAAAAATGCTGGAGTTCCTCATTGCCAATATCTTCGTAGTCTTTGGTGATCAGTCTTCCAACTGTCTGATTCTCGAGCGGGACGTTAAACAACATATAATCAATCAATCCAATTGTCTCTTGGAATGGATAAGGGTACAAGTTGTGCACCTTTATTAAGTGATCTGTTTATATATTCTTAGGGGGCGGACTTTTTCAAAAGCTTCTACATGAGAGGAGAAAATCTCTTGCTGTGGAATTCAACTTGACATTTAGATATACCTACGACGATTTATCTATTAACAATAATAAATTTCATTCAGATATCAATTCAAAAAATCCTTGTAACTCGGAATAGATGACACCACAAGGTCTTTCACATCTTCAAACTTTGATATTGTATGGAACATAGATGTTAACGGCAAACCAACAACTCAACATTATGACAATGGGGTAATTTCAGCTTCTCCATTGTTAACTTACCTTATTTATGTAGTATTATCACCTGCATTCGGTGTTTACGCTTCTCAATGAATTTGACACACAAGAGCTTGTTCTGCGTATAGTCAGTTTTGAAACGGAGGCAGGCTACTCGTAAGTTGGTATTACAAGGGTTTCAATAGTCTTGTTTAAAATCAACATTTTGCAAATTTTATGGTCGTTATCACGATCTAATCCACTAATACAACTTGTCATTGGGCAAAATGCTGTCTGACACATTTCATACCAATTGAGATCTTTCTTGCACACTGGTATTCCGTTTACTCGATCAAGACATAGGGCTTACGGCGGGTGTGGCCGATCGACAGGGAATGCTTACTTTTCCTAGGTACTTGATCACACCTCGGGTATGTCCAGGGGTCCGTGTTTGCCCTAATTTTAACTTTGTATTCTTTATAGAAGTTACGAGATTGATCACTATTCGTGATTTTCACCTTTTTTAAACATCCCCACCTAAATTTAAAAAAGGATAAATAATAATAATAATAATAATAATAATGCACAGTAACTACTCATAAGTTTGCGATTTAACTTTATCATTAACTTCCGCAAAAAGCTGTTGACTTCTAGAGACAATCACTTAATTTACGGTTATGTATACCCATATAGAAAATGAATCTGCTGAAATTCCATTTTGTGTTTACCGTGACCGTATATCCGAAAATCATGATAAGAGACTATCGACTTTACTGAGATTAACGGTGCTTATCTAATCAAAATGGAATTACAAATGACCCCAAAGGAGGTACTTAGAATAAAGACCCGGACAAGATTTGCTGAAAATACGAAGTTAAAGAAAAGAAGAGGAAGATGAAAGCAGACTAAGGTGATATGACTCCCTTTGATGAAAAAACCCCCCAGGTATAACCACACACATAAGAAGTACCGAGTATAACCACACATATAAGAAACCCGAGTATAACCACACATACAACAAATACCGGGTATATTGATTGATTGTTTGTATATTGTTTTACGTCCCATTTGAATTTTTTTCCACTCCTATGGAGACGTCACCAATACCGTTGAAAGGCTGCAAAATTTAGGCCTATGCTCGGCGACCAGGACTTTAAGCAGGGAGGAATCTTTATCGTGCCACACCTGCTGTGACACGGGATCTCGGTTTTTGCGGTCTCATCCGAAGGACCACCCCATTTAGTCGCCTCTTACGACAAGCAAGGGGTACTGAGGATCTATTCTAACCCGGATCCCCACGGGACCGGGTATAACCAAACATAACAGATACTGGGTATAACCACACACATAACAGATACTGGGTATAACCACACATAACAGATACTGGGTATAACCACACACATAACAGATACTGGGTATAACCACACATAACAGATACTGGGTATAACCACACATAACAGATACTGGGTATAACCACACATAACAGATACTGGGTATAACCACACACATAACAGATACTGGGTATAACCACACATAACAGATACTGGGTATAACCACACATAACAGATACTGGGTATAACCACACATAACAGATACTGGGTATAACCACACATAACAGATACTGGGTATAACCACACATAACAGATACTGGGTATAACCACACATAACATATACTAGGTATAACCACACATAACATATACTGGGTATAACCACACATAACAGATACTGGGTATAACCACACATAACATATACTGGGTATAACCACACACATAACCGATACTGGGTATAACCACACACATAACCGATACTGGGTATAACCACACATAACATATACTGGGTATAACCACACACATAACAGATACTGGGTATAACCACACATAACAGATACTGGGTATAACCACACATAACAGATACTGGGTATAACCACACACATAACAGATACTGGGTATAACCACACACATAACAGATACTGGGTATAACCACGCATAACAGATACTGGGTATAACCACACATAATACTGGGTATAACCACAAACATAACAGATACTGGGTATAACCACACACATAACAGATACTGGGTATAACCACACATAACAGATACTGGGTATAACCACACACATAACAGATACTGGGTATAACCACACATAACAGATACTGGGTATAACCACACACATAACAAATACTGGGTATAACCACACATAACAAATACCGAGTATAACCACACACATAACAGATACTGGGTATAACCACACATAACAGATACTGGGTATAACCACACATAATACTGGGTATAACCACACATAACAGATACTGGGTATAACCACACATAACAGATACTGGGTATAACCACGCATAACTAATAGCGTGTATGACAACACATACAACAAATACCGGGTATATCCACACACATAACATATATCGGTAATATTGCAGAATACATTGTCAACCCAATATACATTGTTATCGGCGATAAATCATCGCCCATGACACAAATTATCAGATTCATAAAATAGAAATAATATGACCCATTTTCATGGAAAACAACATTATCCTGGCGACAATTTGTAGTCAAGTCCACGGCACAAATTGTCGCCAGCGACAATCTGATAGTGTTACAGGGCGCATAGACTGAGGTCGCCACAGCGGACGTTGTCTGTCGGCAGCCTTGACACAAACATGGTCGCTAGCTGTCAATGCACAACAGAATGTGCAGCGAACGTCGGTATCAATGTAGATATGAAAATCTATTCTACATCACACCGCCGTAAAACGCATCGGGGAAGGGTGGTCAGTATATAGTATACTGAACCATCGAAACGAATGTTGCTTACTGATATGTTTACTGGTCAGTTCAAACTAACGCTACGTAAAATGTGAACTGATTTGCATTGGAACCCGTTTGGCCATAAAACTGTCACCGCAATGAAATTCACGATATTTGAGAATTACTGTAAAAAATGTAATGCTAATCTACATGTCTTTCTGGTTCCATAGTGAACATTTCCCCCAACGAGCAATGACGTATGCTAAGGAGGAATATCACATCGTCATAATGGCCGATATCCTTTTGAAACATGAATAAAATCAGCAATACGTGTATATTTCTCTTCAATTCAATAGCCCTGCTGGATAGCATCAGTAAGTTAATTAACATGTCGACTGCTGATCCGTATTTGATGCGTCTAGCAGATTTTCATTTGGTTCAGATTACTTTCTACTAAAACTGTATTTCTTAATTCGGTAAGATATATTTGAAACTTTTCAATTTCAAAATATCATTTTACATATCCTCCACTTTCCATCCATATTACATTTCCCTAGTTTGTTTAAACTTGTTGTGTTGTATCACATTCGATACAAGTATGGAGCGCCGAATCAACATAATTCAGATAATTGAAGATATATTTAATTATTTGAAAATATCATCAAAATAATTATCTTCAAAGATATCATTGACTCAGTTAGCAATTACCGCGCGCATTCATAAAATTGATGCGCGCATTACTGAATTGTTGCTCCCTTCAAATTTATCTAAAGCGCGCATTAATTCAATCGAAGAGAGTAACAATTCAATTATAGTGCGCATCAAATCAGCAGAATAATGAATGCTATCACCAATTCAATTAATGCAATAAATAATTCAGAATTAAAGATATTAATTATTTGAAGAGGTTGAATTATTGCGCACATCAAATGAATTGATGATATATTCAAATAATTCAAGATATCTTCAGTTATTTGAATTTATGTCCATTTGGCCCTCCACAAAAACAGGACTCCCAGTCGCTACATCAGTCGACCGCAATCAGGGAAAACCAGACAAAAGTTAAAATGGCACCAAGGGTGTATTCATTCTTATATTGTGTTTCTTGACATCTTTATAGGATAATACAACACGAAAGTGTTAAAAACACTCGTTCTATCGTCTAATAACTGTTTTAATCAATAGAGTCTTGATTTATTTGTCAGCAGAAACACTGAGAGTTTTTACGAAGTTCTTCGATCCACACATTCCTACTGACAACATTAACAAGAAAGTTTAATATACGGCTTGTCTAAACAGTTTTGGTGTAATCGTTTACATATTGGTTTAAGGTAACAACATCACATTTACGACAATCGTCAACTGCCAGACTCAGTGAACTAGAATGCTTGAACAAACAAGATACGGTCGTAGCCTGGAACATTTCAAGCCTTTCCCTTCATTCGGTCTTAATGTGGTCGTCAGTAAGAAAAATACGTGTGACATAATGACTGGAAATAATGAATGCAATTACCGGTTTATTTCAAATTAACATTCATAGTTGCCCAGCAACCAGGTATACTAAAAGACATTTTATGGAAAAAACCTGTGAGTAATGATGTGAAGCTTATTATTTCAGTTTCATTAACAGCTCGATAGCCTTTGCCGAGGGCATTCATGAGAAGATATTTAGTAGACATATCACGAAGTATTTCACAGAAGTGTTGTCAGTAAGATCTGTGGTCATAACAGGATTAACACGTGGAGTATATGGATAGTTCTTTAAAATAACATCATGCTTATCTAGGCAGATTGAGCTGGTGAAACACCTCAAATACCAATTGAACACATTAATTAATCGTTGCTGGACGAATTAGCTATGTAAGCAAAAATCCGGCATTCCAGACTCGAATGAATTGTTGTGGTGTCTTCAATTAAAACACTCGTCGTTTACCGTTGACTGTTCCGCCTGAAGTAGAGGTTTTGGCTGGTTTAAGATTTTCATTTAATGATTTTAGTAGAAAGTGTGCAAATATCAAAATTCTACTGCAGTACTTAACACCTAGGTGTGATACAGAAATGGGTTTAAATTTACTTAAAAGACAAATGTGTGCCAAATTTAGCTATTACAAAGATCCTTAAAGTCATACACTGAGTACACAGAATTGTGCTTTGCCTGGTATATAATTCTCTACTTCAAAAAACACACGCGCCTGTGCCAGAGTTAACTGGTTACAAGATAAATTTTCAGTGGTAGAGCGTTCGTTTCGTAAAGTCATGAGTTCGATCCCCGTTCATGCCATGACGTAAACATAGGCCGCAGTGATTGCTCTTTCGTCAAACGTTTGGAATTTAGAAGTGAGAATCATTGATATGACCTTAAAAACGGAGGTTCCATGTCGAGACAGGCGTTGGCACGTTAAAGAATCTTCATTGCTACGGCCTTGAGCGCTAAGCATAGGTTTAAATGTGTGGTATCTCACCTAAAACTGGTGATGTCTCAATATGAGTGAAAAATTCTCGACGGGACGTAAAACAAACAAAACAAAGATCAATCCGATTTCTGAATAAGTTCTGTACATATCATAAAGTGAGAGTATCTTGAGCAATGATTGGCTTTTTAACTCACGGCTACGAATTGCTCATACTCATAACGACGTTTTCGCAATAAAGTTTGTGCAATTTTTTCATAATTTTGATGGGCACACCAAAATTTTTACTCTTGAATGTAAGAATTTTCTCAACATCGCATCCCAAGTAAGTAACATCATAGCTTTGTTGAGAATAAGAGAGATCTAAAACCATCTTCTTGATCAGTTAAATAGTTGTATTATTGGGAGTTACAATTCAATTAAATATGTCGACAAAGTCCCATGTCCATAGCAAGAGATATCAATCAGAATTACGAGTATCCCCTAATGAATTGGAGTGCTCCCTACACACACACACCCTCCCTCTCTCTCTCTCTCTCTCTCTCAGAATTACTGGCGTTCCAGTTGAATCATCGCTCAAATGAAGTTCGTTTCGAAATATCTTTGATTACAATACCATAAAATTATTTATGAGTGGGAATACTGCTTTATATTATGAGATATATTATAGCCCCTAAGAATCTCTTTTCCGTCGTACATTCTGTTCAACTCTTGGTTGCACTTTTACAAGAGTGAAGGTCTCTGTGTAAAATATTATTTTACGAAATTGTGGGACCTATCAGGGGACAAGTACAGCTGCTCTGAAGAATACTCCCAGAATGCTTCTCAGTTTTATCTATATATTTATATATATATATTACTGCATTATCACACTCTTCGTGTTTCCATATATGTCTGTAAGCCACTTCTTTCTTAATGAGCGATTGGTTATTGAGGATATGTGTCAGTTTCCTGCTGTAAATAGTTTTGTAATTACATGAATATTTATGACGTTTTACCCCAGAGAATCATGATGGAATGTAAATATGAAGTAATATCTCTTGAATAGTTCATTTCACATCTGTAGCCCGGGCAGGTGCACGAGGATTTCTATTACATGCATATCCATGAAGTATACTTTTCACGAGTTAGACTGACTGTGAGCGAAACACTAAAATATAAAAATTTCCTCTGCTGCGAGGGGTATAAAAACGCTTCGAATGTCTTCCAAACCTAAATAGTTGAAGGAATCACGAATAAAACAATCAATCGTTGGTCCAGTTTCAAAGTCGGAAAATTTAATTTGATATAGCGTTTCTATAAATTAATATAGGCCATTATTGTCGATCTGGGTGTGGCGAAATAGGTAATATCAATAAGATTTGTACAAGATGTTACAAATAATCCTCCGTTTCGATGAATTGCTATATAAAAGTGATATCATCAATACTGGTATAAACTCAAAGGAACAGCAATTAGGGGTTCTATGACCCAGACCATAGTCTGTCATTTTATCAAACCTCATGAGGAATATCTTCTCCCAATTTTAAGTGATTAATTGCTTATGTCATAATCTTGCATCGTATTATTTGCCGTTTGACCTGTTTAATCTCCCATCGTTTTGGTCTTGTGCAACAGGATCTGATAAATTGACCTACGAGATCTCCACTCTAGTATCGGTCATCTCAGATGTGCAGGTGATATCTCTTTCTATCATCTTTCTATCGCGTTATCGCTTAATCCGCCGACCTGGATGGCGTGTGCCGAGTCCATAAAAGGGAATCTCAAGATTAAGTTCCCAGGTCGGTACTTTGCCGTGTCCAAGTTCAGTTCGTCGAATTACATAAGATCGGTTCGGATTTCAGCGCCTTTTATTTACCCAGACATATACATAATATACAAGTAGATAAATTTATATCCAAAAATTTGTTCAATTTTCTGGGTGGATAAGAATGGAATGTCGAGAACAACCTTTCTCGACATGAGAGCAATATCACTTGTATTTTAGGGCATTCGTATTTCTTAATTACGTGTTTGAGGCGTAAGAAGCATCTGAAATATTGCAATTTTACATTTTTTTCTTGAAGTATTTTTTCGCTTGCATAGGTAAAGCTACAAGGTGAACATACCACACAAAAGGTGCGACATTGCTTCGTCGAGCGCTGCAATATTGTGCTTGTTGTAACTATTCATCACGTGACCGTGATTATGTAAAACTAACGAAGCATTTGAGTGCTAATCACATTTGCAGATCCATGCCAATCGGTGCATAGTGCTTTGTCTACGACATCGATTTCTAATCTTCTGTTGTGTGTTGTCCTATAACAACAAAGGCGACTGACCGCCCTGCCCCCAGATCGGGTAGCAGACGTGATTTCAGCAACAGACATATGGCCATTTTTTTTTTATTCTCTATACAGTCTTACAAGTAATTATTAAGTAAATGATCCTGAACCGCTTTTTTCCAGGATTTGCGCATTTTTTTTTTTCGCCAAAAAAGAAATATTAAACGAAGATTCATGCAGTTTACTTTCACACAGCTTCATATAAAAATACATTTTCTCAAAATTGAACAGTTATAAGCCTAACACACTGCAAAGTTAAGCATTTCCAAAAGCTGTAATACGTCTAAAAATACCCAAAGTGTCACCAGAGAGCACCAGAACTACTTACGGTGCAGTAAGGAGAATTCTTAAAAATACTGTTATAATTCGTGAAATTTAAACAGAACATATAACAAAGCAATTTGCTATGCGAGCAATTTTTGCTTTTCATTAAAAACATAAAATTTCCTGTATCCCCATAACTCCAGATTGGTATATGTAATTCATTAAGTAGTAAAAATATCTACCTGTAACAACCCCCACCCCCACCCCCACTCTGATGTACAATCTTGTTAAAATACTAGTCTATTAATCTGATGAAGCAAATAAGTAATGCATGCATCCTGGTGACAAAATCATTTACATTTACTAACTTGCTACTTATTTACAAACTCGCTACGAAACACCAGGTGGGTCACCATGGAAACAAAAACCTATAGACACAAACTCCAGATATCAAATTGTAAAAATAAAATAATAATAGTACTACTACTAATAATAAAAAAAAATATTCAGGTTTTTTCCCCTAAAATTTTCTTCATTTAATGTCATGATAAGTATTAGAAATAAGAGTTCACTCTGTTTCAGGATAGGCCATTTTCAATATGATTTTTATTCCAAAACCTTAGTTTAGTGTCATGTTTATTTCTACTTGACTGTTCAGTAGACCATTTAATAAGCTTGGATATTCTATCAGACTGCCAATATCTGTTGAGATACTTCTTCTGGGTTCTGATGGAGTACAGGTGGTCGATTTTGAGAGACAAACAGGGAGACATCCATCAACCTACCACCGAAACCACTGCCGCTGTAATAAACAAGTCTTGTACACATTTCATCACACCAGAATTATCTAGGATCTGAGAGCAATATCATGTCCAAATCTCTGATAACCACATGAAACATTGCTTACTTCTGTTGGGACCTACTTTTGAGAATTCTTCTCATAGATCTGAGCGAGTTGTAAATGTAGTGTAAAATGGGATTCTAAGTTCTTGGATTAAAATGTACAGAATTGAAACAAAAACAAAAATGGCCATCCCTAGCAGTATCCATAGTAACTTGTCTCCATGGTAATCCACCTGGCTCATGGTCAATCCAACTCATCTGGTCTGACAGGTCTCTTCAGGGGAATCATGCTTTTCTTTTCTTTGTCTCTAGACAGAGCCTTTCTCATGTCTGAAATGAAAATGAAGACTTCCTTATTATATCAAATGGCAATGAAGCACTCTTATAATAAAGAATATATACGTGGTGCTCTCATTTATATTCTGAGCATGTCCATGCGAGAAAATATGAATTAATCAAAGACAATGGCACGTTGACTAATTTACCATTCTCCCATCTTATTAGTCATACTGAATGGAGTTTCCAATACTGTGGAATTATATTCAAACTACATTTTAATTTTCATTTAAAAAAAAAGAAGAAAAAGTCATGCACTGGTAAAAAGCTACATATCATTTAGTGATATATTTTATGGGAAGTGGTCTTGGAATTTCAGTAAAAAATCTCAAGTTTATTGAAAAACGGAAATGATATGATCAGTTCAGATGATAAAACTTGTGAAGTTGAAGTATGTATAAATAACTATATATAAAAAAAAACAAAAAAAACCCATGACAAAAATTTCAATGATGAGAAGATTACAGAATTCTATTTATATTCAGTAAAAATTAATATACATATAATTTCTTCAACAAAGAATCACCAATGCCCCACAAGAATATAGATTGGCAAGGCCAGCTGTAAAACATTCATAATTGTAAGCAGACCTGTCTTAACTGAGGTAACCTTTGACCTCAGAGAGTACTTTTCACAAAAACTGGGGAACATGTTGAAATAGCAGATCTTGAGAAGCAGTCTGAAATACACCTGATATTTTCTCTTGGCTAAGAACAGACACTGCCAGAATCAGATGATATATTGCAAAATGAAATATACCATATGATCATCCATATTTTAAGAGGAATTTCAGTTGTGTGTTCCAAAGGCTAACTTTGAAAATTAATTTTTGAAAGTATATATATATATATGTATATATATATATATATATATATATATATATATATATATATATATATATTGCAATAAGAATTTTGAAAAAGTATCAATGTGCTAAATTATGAGTGATTTTGACAAATTGAACCACATACACCAATAAATCATTCATGCAATTTTTCTCATTGTACAAAAATTTTATGAGTTATTTCAATTTGCTAGATAATCAGAAGATACCAGGTGCCATTCAAATGAATGAATTATACAACCCATGAAAATCTGGTAATCTGAATCTAAGACGTCTATCCGCTATCCTATCTCCTGAGGCTTATCCCATCCATTCATAAAATTTAAAATCTTCAATAGCCCCAGGACGATCATCAATAGTGTTAAAAAATTCCAGTATACTTCAAACAAACCTGAAGACCTGATAAAATATTTGAGCTGAGTGCATTGTATTAACATGAAACTCTGCTGATGATCTGACAATTGAATCTTGGGAGTTTTGCAAATTTATTCACAGCAAGCCAACAGAGAGGATCTTAATTGTAGGAATTTTAATTTCAAGATAGTCTTCTCTGGCTTAAAAAAATATTCCACATGAAATTGTTCCCTTCTTTCTAAAAACCCAGGAAGCATATACTATACACAATGTATGCAGAAAAAAAAATATAAGCACAAGGAATTTCAAAACTGCACCATCTGTCTTCCACATGTTTGAATCATATCAGGATATTGCCATTCCAAGTGTCTCTTAAGTACTAAGTATTTATGGCAGGAATGATAGTTATTTAGTAAGTGTTACTACATGTACAATTATTAAACAAATGTATAATATTCCAATTAGAATTATATGACACACAAAGAATGTGACGGGGACCATCTGACCCAGAAAGTGTTAGACAAAATAAATTGTTTGTTCCTAATTAAAGTTGTACATGATTTTTTTTGTGAAATTTAGTTAAACTGCAAATAGATTTTCTTTCTCTTTTTTGTGGATCAAAAATTTATGAATCAAATTTGTTGCTTACAGCAAATAATACTAGTATTTTCATAAAATATTGTCGTGGATTCAAACAGACATGCAAAATTGCTATAAAAATATGACTTACAGCCGAAACAGAAAAATTTACAGTAATACCAACAGCCAAACACATCACTAAATTAAATAGAAAAAAAAGCTGTCTTATAGGAATTAAATTCTACATTTTATGACTTGGTACTAACCACTGATACATGCTGGAACTGTACCAGTGCTTAGCAGGTGTTTCTGAAACTCTCTTCACCACTTCAATTGGTCAAACCATTTAGCTAAGAATACAGTGTGTATTTGTAATGGCAATTAGAACAGCAGCAAGATATTCTCTCATCCTGAAACTCTCTGGCATTTATAAATTATAGACAGATCACCACACCACCAGCCAGGAATCTGTCTTGCAATTCCTGTAATTAGTGCAACCAATGGTGTGCCTAATGACACATTAATGTAGGAGCTGATCTTCTGAAAGTTCAGACTTTGAGAACATAAATGCACCTTTGTCTTTACATCTTCAGTCATGTTTCTCTGTGGCACCTTTGTCTTTACATCTTCAGTCCTGTTTCTCTGTGGCACTTTTGTCTTTTACTCATCATAAAACCTTTCACTCTGCTATGATTTGCATGTCACTGATGAAAAGGAATGAAAAGAAAGCTCTCACTGGCAGCATCAGAAAATATACATGCCTCCAGTTCATAATTGAGTTTGACAAAGACAGCGAGGCATGGTCTACTCCTTTTCTGTATTTTTAGACCTCTGTAAAACTTTATGTCATTTTTAGATTTTCACTGATGTTTAGTATTTGTTTGCATACTGTTTTTATGACTGAAATTGGTTATGAGTTGCAGGATTTAGGATATATTATTACCAAAAATCTACATAATGCACTATTTCCCCCAAATTTTATTACAACATTAGCTCAATGCTTTAACATGATTAAACAAGGAATCAGTATGAATGACATTTGTTACAGGTATAAAGACATCATTTGTCCTATCCAGGGAGGTAATTTCAATTTAAGCAATTCTAATTAATGTTGTCCTCTTTTTAATCGTTCACCTATGTCATTGCCAAAGATTTAATGAGGAATTGGTGTGTAAATGTTTTGGAATGTGGGGTGTATCTTGAAAATCCTTTCACCAGTTTTTTTTTTTAAATCTACCAATTTGGCATAAAGTATCCTTCATCCAAGGACTTCAACACAAGTATTTATACTAAAAATTAGGCAGAGACAGTCCCTGGTAGGTGGGATGGTAAACACCCCCCCCCCCCCCCCCCAAAAAAAAATTAGCTATTTGAAGGAACACTGGTGGTAAAACTGTTATCTAAGTTGCTTATAACATGATGTGGATTCCAAGGCATCATGGGTAAACGGAACATAGTCTGAAGGTAACTTCAAAATGGGGAAAGTTAGCATAAAATTTTCAGACATATTCTCTTTTGCAAGTTGCTATAATATGAATTTCATATTTCACAGGTGTATTCTTTGTGACAAAACCTATGCATATGATCACTACTGACACTGTGACCTTGACCTACTTTAAAAAAAATTATTTTTGCATATAACTTACATGTTTTTGAGAATTTTATGGTGACCTTTGTTCTATGGTTCATCATATGCCTTAACCTTTGAACTTCAAGTGACAAAACTTTCAAAATTTCAGGCCTCTGTGGTTGAATGTTTAGAGCATTGCACTCAAAATCACAAGGCCTCTCACCTCTAGTCAGCGCGGGTTCGATTCTCACTCGCGCCAATATATGTGAGAAAGTTTGCCAGTTTACTTTCAGAAGGTCGGTGGTCTCTTCCCGGGTACATTGTATCTGGGTTCTCTACTCCACCAATAAAAACTGGACGCCACCAGATAACTGAAAAAGTTTTGAGTGTGGTGAAAAACAACAAATCAATCAATCAATCAAACAAAATGTCAGGCTAATTTCTTGCGAAAAATTATTTTCTTTGATAAATTTATAACCTTTACATTTGAACATTTAAAAAAAACTTAAATAAAAAAATAATGTATTGGTCATTACACATGAGATAGTTGGAAATATGGGAGTTTTATATGTTTCTTGTGGCAAGACATTTTAGTGGGACAGTTACTTTTGACACTGACCTTTGATCTGCTTTTTAAAAACTTGATAATTGTCCATAATGTAACATAATCAACACTAGGTTTTTCATATTTCACTTTCATTTATCAAGCAAGCCCTTATGGTGGTACCAGAAGTTTGACAATGTGATATTGATAGTGACCTTTGGCCTACTTTTAAAAAACTTCAATACTGGGGTCAAGTCATAGGGCATTTAAATTTAACACATACTTCATTTTTGTGAAAAAAAAATAATGATGTATTGGTGCCAAAATTTATGAGCTTGGCACTCAAATTTGACCAGGTGACACTGGTCATAATGTGACGACTATGTAATGGTAAGAAGTAAGACTTCCAGGTTTCCTCCATTTCTTTCCATCTGCTCCATTGTATTTGACCTCAGTGTGGCCTTGACATTTCTCTTCAACTTCTATTTTTCAGAAAATTGATTTTTTGCAAATAACTTTAGAGTCTTTAGAGTGACTATGTCTAAAAGAGTAGCAATACTGAGATAGGATAATAGGGGTGGGTAAAAGGGTTTGAATTTAAATTTCACAAAATCTTTCTCAAAAACCTTATTAAGTGGCTTATATAAATCTGTATAACAATTGTATAGGGCCATGCTCTTGTTTTAGTACACAATTTAAAATATATATATATACATAGAATTCTTCACATCTTTTTTATTGAAATTGCAGAGATGAAATTTTACTTCCTATTTAATTTTAGATTAATCCTTTGCTTATAGGATAGTTGTAATAGCTGTTTTTCTAATAAAATGTGAAGCCCCTACTTGCCTCATAAATCACAGGGAGCATTACAGGTAACCATGACAATGTGATGATAAAATCAGAAACCTCTGCACATCACCCTTATAAAAAAAAATACAGCCATACAACATGGAAAAAACAATAGACTGATGAAGATGGATGCAAAGCATCTGATTCCTATGATACCCAAAAATTGAATATGTGTGAAAAGAAAAGAGAATACCACATCACCACAAGTACAAGATGGCCACTGCATAATGCCACATCTGGAACCATGTGATCAGTTAATTTCTCCAATTTCTAGCAAAATGCTCCCTCATATACATCATATTCTGTGAGTACTTGTTTAAAGACCTTCTATATGCAAACCAGATACAATATTTAGACAACCAGCGGCACTTTTCACCAAAAAAAAAATTTATGACTAAGAGAAAAATGTTTTGTCTCTGCTTTACACTCAATTGAGTAAGCGAATAATAAGCTCTAAGTAAGGACTTGAGTTTTAGAACCTACTCATGTACTTCGATTTGCTCATACAGAAATATATGAGTAAAGCATTACACAAGAAATATAATATTTTAAATTTTTACCTTAATCTCAAGGTTTTTTGGTGAAAAGGTCAATGAGCAATGCATCCTTTAAATGCTCATGTTTAAAGAAGTCAACTGTTGTATTTTCATCATAAGATACTGGGTTTCTTTTGCCATTTAAAAATTCCTAAATGTGTGATGTGACTAAAGGGAAAAAAATATTGATATCGACAAAAATGTAAATTATCTTTCCACTAACATCAAATCAAAATTAGGCTATCAGGAAATAAATGTTTGTTTTTCAAACTTTGTCTTCTAAACATACAAAAAAAACCCACATTCTGATCACAATTTCTATGTAAGTTTCATGTATACTAATATACTAAACAGAAGTGGCTCATTATTTCCTTTTAATTAATGCAAATTTTGGAGTATAATTTGCATCCCCTATTAAACTTTGATATAAAATAATTTAGTAATGTCAACTCCAAGACACACAAAAAAAAAGAAAAGAAAAAAAAGGTTTTTCGATGATCTTTTAAGCAATACAGTAACATGATTTCTATGGTAGGGGGTAGGTATGCTTTAGGGTAGGGGTAGACATTGAGGTCAGTTAGGTTAGCAGAAAGACAGCAATTTTTATTTTAGGCCTTACTAATAATTTTGGTACATTGCATTTAATGAAGAACCATCCAAATAACATATACAATTTACACTCTGCCAGTAGCAAACTTTAAAGTCATTTCTTTGTACATAATTGAAAGGCAGATTTCTGCAAGTACAGAAAGGTAGAAGCATATTCTATAGACAGAAAGAATCAATTTCAGTCTCCACTATACTTTCCAACTGAATAAATGTCCCACTTTCAATGACTTTCTAATTAGTAAATATTTCAGTAAAACACAACTATTTATTGATTAGCTTTTTTAAAAAAAAGAAGAAAAGAATGCAGATGAATTGGAACTCTTCAATGAATATAAATATGTAATACAAAAAAGTCTGATCTATGTTATGTTGTTAATTTCTCATTGCAAAATTTTATGCACACTGTGAAGTATACTGTGCAGATATACTTACATGTGAAAAAGCAAAATATTAAATAACTGAATTAATTGGTGTTCTTTGTAATTACAGTGATCAATTTAATAACTTAAAGGTTGATAAATTCATACTGATTGTCAATGGTAAGTTAAGCAGCTGTAGATTTTTGTGAATTTTTGGTAGGTGTAATCTACAAGACAGATGAAGTGTTAGAACTGATATCTTCATCAATAATAATATAAGAAGTCAACATATGACTAATCCTTCTACAAGTCTCGTTATAACAAACACTCTGGAGATGAAATGCTAAAAAATACAGGTCTCCTGTGCACCCCAGCCAACTTCCAGGTGCCCACTGATGTATAAAACATTGAAGATGACAAAAAAAATTATTATTCCTGCAAATGAAGAGATTATTTTTCTGGTTCAAGTTCATTTGTGGAGCACACTGTCCCTGGTAGCTTTACTTAGTATGACTTGTTAAGGGTGAGGTCACAAGGTCATTACTGAAGGGATTCAATTGGTGAATAAGTATGTAAAGTATGAAGTTTTGGTCTTTATGTTGAAATTTTAAAAAGTCATAGCCAAAATTAGTTATGGACAGACAAGAAACCAAACTCGGTCTGGTGTTACCTTTAATCTTAGAGCAGAGTGTTCTGTTTCTCTAAATTTTCATTAATCATCACTTTCTCCTTCAAGCATCAGATGATATATTTAAATGCAAGAATACTGTTCAATACATTCTGTGCTCACTATTGATAACAACGGGTATTGTTTTCTAATTGGAAAAGCAATTTCACCTTCAAGGATAAACATCTGTGAAATTGATGACTCAGCATAATTATATAACCAGTGTTGTTACAATAGAACAATATACAAAGTTGTCCTCATTCACATAATTAAATTCTGAATTAAAGTATACAAATGAACAGCAAGGACTATCAGCCTTAAACAAACAGAATAGGCAATAAAAGGTCAAAGGTCAGAAGACATGGGCAGCAAACTTCTGCCACTACATACAATTTATTCACATGCCAACAAAAGCGGAATAACAACCATTTGATTTATGGTTTGACACTAACAATATCCAGTCAAAGTTGTCAAAGTGTACATTGCTAAACCAGTAGCCCAGTGGGGCAAGCAATATGATTCATAACTTAACCTTTATATTTCAATTTGAATACTTAATTTAACCAACATTGTCCTATTTACAAAAATGTTTACTGAATGGCTTTCCAAGTAGGAAATGACACCCTCCTCTCTGATTCTCAGTTTGATACTGATGAAAGCGATAACCTAACCAATGTTTAGAAACTGGAGTCTTTCCTGGCCTGGATTTTATTGTAATCTCACATTACATCACTTGAATAATTTCTCTGGATTAGTGACAGACAGATAGACAGACCTAATATCACCCCTTCTAATTTCTATGGTAAAGTAATAAAACAGGGATATTGTTAATTTCTATAATAATGAATTACATTAAAGCTGCCCTAATGGGAGTTTCAGGGGGCACATTTGCCTATATTTTAAATTTTCTAATCTAAAATACTTGGATTGTAAAATTATTGCTCAAAATAAAATTTTACAATTTCAAAATCACCAGCAATTGTGACGTCTCCATATGAGTGAAAAATTCTCAAGCGGGATGTTAAACAACATATAATCAATCAATCAATCCAAAATATGAAGTTAATTCTTTGATCTATTCTTAGTTACCTGGTCAAAGATCAGGACAAAAGTCTCCTTCATTTTTGTATATTTAAATGTACATTTCCAATGTTCCAATGTTGCCTTTTCACATCTTTACAAATTGTAATGATATGAGGGCCAATTGATATGTTGTGAGCCTCATATGTAAGGGTTTGAATTTTGGCAGACATATTGCATTATTTTTCAACATAATCCTCTTCAGCATCTTTACCCTTATGCCAGTGATGTTTAAGGGCCTCAATGCCACTTTTAAAGAAGTCCTTTTCTTGACCATTCAGAAAGTCCTCCACTTTATGTATGATGTCATCATCTGGCTGACAGTGGGAACTGGAAATGTCCATTTTCAGTTTTGGAAATAGATGGAGTGAGATGAGGCAAATAAGGTGGATGCTCAATCAGTTTAAAGCCACAGTTCTTAATGGCTGCCATGGCAATGACAGACTTGTGAACAGGGGCATTATCCTAATGTAACAACACACCTTTACCAAGTTTTCTGCGGCGCCTGAGTTTAATATTTTCCTGTAACTGCCTCAGAAGTGATGCATAGCATGTGCCATTGATTTGTTTGTCCCTTTTGGAGATAATGTACCATCAGCAACCCAGAAATCGAGCTGATCCTCTTTTACTAAACATTTCACCTAGTGTGCTTCTGATTAATTGTCAGAAGTCTTGGTACCCAACGGGATGAAAGCATCCTCATTGCAAGATCCTCCATCAGAATGGAATGTACTCTCTCCTGTGAAATGCCAACTGTACTGCCTACATTTCTTTCTGTAACTTGCCTGTCAGTCATAACAATATCATAGGCTTTATTGACCATTTCTGGGGTTGCAAGAGTGACAGGCCTTCCAGGACGGGGGTCATCCTCAAGGCTCTGCCTGACGTGTTTAAATTCTGCCACCCACCTACATCATCGACATAACTGACCAAATGACACCAGTCTTCAGGTACACAGTCTTAAATAGTCAAGGAATAGTAGGGCTGAAAAAGGACATTGATGCTAACTTCCTTCAATACAAGGCTCACAACATATCAATCAGCCAATGTAGGTATTTCGTATAAATGCATTGCAATTGTAAACAATGCAAGTATGAATACAGGACTATTTGATAAATATAGTACACCTATTTTAATACCTGGGAATTCCTTTAGAAATGGAAGTAGAATGTAAATATAAGAAATAAACTTCATTTTTGAAAACATATGAGGGTATAAATTGTGATGCGTCACACCAGCATACTTCATATGCACTTTGGTAATGTACCCTAGCATGTGTTGCAGTTCATACTCTCATGTATTTCCAAAAATAATATTTATTTCTTAAATGGTTTAGGGACAAGAATAAACGATTGACATTAGATAAAAACTATATTCAAATAGTTAGGGGGAGGATGGGGTGGGGGGGGGGGGGGTGGTAACTCCTGTAAGTTTCTGTCATCTGATTGAGTTTGCTGCGTGGTAACATTTTTATATTTTAAAAACCACACAATATTACAATTTAATGAACATTTACCTCTGGTAATAGTTTTAATTTACACTTTCATTTGTAGAAAAGATATACACAGTGTTATTTATACTCAGATGTTTTTGCTTGTTAATAGATTTGTTTCAACAGTCATCATATTTAGTTTTAAATGGGGATGAGGGTCTTAGTGAAGACTATGTGAATTTAGTTTTCTGTCAGATATTGCACTTTTGATCTTGCCCCTCACCATTCCACATACCATATTTTCAAACTTCTATCAATAAAAGTAATTAATTTCAAAATCCACGAATCTTCCACATTTCCAAAGTGACAATGATTACCTAATAATTGTATATATCAGGGGTCCACTTCAAAGAGCCGACCATCACACATAACAGCCCACTGAAATTACAGGCAATGACAGGTTCTATCTAAAGTGCTTACTACGATTTTTTTTCCATTGAGCCTTTGTACCTTCAGTAGGTGAAGTCTGAAACGATGTGGGAATTTATGTTTCATGCCCATCAAGGGTAGAAAAGACCTAAACACCTGTGTCCTTATTCAGGGTTACTGAAGCACAAAATACAAGTACACATTGGGCACAGTATCCAGACCATGAAATGTAATAAGCATATAGACTATAGAGTTGGAATAAGCATCCAGATAAGGCCATGAGTTGGAATAAGCATCCAGATAAGGCCATGAGTTGGAATAATCAATAAGCATCCAGATAAGGCCATGAGTTGTAATAAGCATCCAGATAAGGCCATGAGTTGGAATAAGCATCCAAAAAAGGCCATGAGTTGGAATAAGCATCCAGAAAAGGCCATGAGTTGGAATAAGCATCCAGATAAGGCCATGAGTTGGAATAATCAATAAGCATCCAGATAAGGCCATGAGTTGTAATAAGCATCCAGATAAGGCCATGAGTTGGAATAAGCATCCAGATAAGGCCAGGAGTTGGAATAAGCATCCAGTCCATAAACAAAACTGTCTACAGACATAAAATGGTGATTGAACAGGTGTGTGTGTGTGTTTGAATAAAAAGACATATACTGTACATGTACTGTATATTTCTAATCTACTTCAAATTTGTACCTTAACAAGGAGATTATTTTGAAATAAGCAAGCTGCAAGATCAAAGTATCCTATTCTAATACATTCAAAAAGTTTACATTTGAGAAGTTTCAGAAACACAAGTACTACAATCTCAGCTTGGTACAATTAGGAGCATCTGAAAATTCTACATAAAGTATATACAGGTATTTATTTGATGAACATCTGACCAACAACTTTAGGTTAACCTCATTCCCCATTTGTGTATGTACAGACAGCCCACTGAAAGCACAAAATAAACAAGATTTTCCCTCAATCAGAGACAGATTCTGTGAGCAATCAGTTTTGTCAAATTACAAATAAACAAGACTTCCCTTGGTGTTAGCAAGCTCTGGAAAGCCAGACAAGATAAAACTCATGTAGAACAGTTGTAAAATCAAACCTAAGGTTTATAAATAGTCCTATCCTCACAAAACCTGGTGAATTGACAACACGTTTGTTTTTTCTATAATTGTAAAAAATGACATTGTGAGCATCAGGAAAATGTGTATTTTCAAGATGTTTAACTTTTGCACCCCTTACACAAAGTGCAAATCTCTTTTCCCTAATCAAAACTCAAGTGGAAATAATGTATCTTTCTACAACTTTATCTTCTTGGGGAACTGAATTTCTCATAGAAACAGCTGGTTATTTCAACTATTTATCTCAGTACTGTGAAAAGGTAAAAATGAAAGTATCTGAACAACTATAAACTTGCAGAAATTTGAATCCCAATTTTTTTTTTTTAGGATTGGAATTAACATGGTAATTTTGGTACTCTAATTATTGAAACAATCATGTTTATTATCTCTTGTCAGTATTACTAGCATTCTGTAAATTGACAAGAACATAATACCTGTTGTTTTCAATACACCATAAGGCTGATATATACATTGTATTAGAGTCATCAACAAGACAAGCATTTTTGCAAACAGTGAATTTTTTCATTACTATGAAACTTATTTTCACAATTAGACAGTCTCTTGAAAATCAGAATTCATATGCCAATAAAATAAATGCATGTTGTGAGTTATGGTGCTCACTTAAAGACATGTGACTGGTGGTTACAGACATTACAAGCAAAGGCTTTCCTACAAGTGCCAAGAAAATCAAATCACCTGTAACGTGGTAGACATAATTTGAATTAGTTTACTTGCGAAGTCCATCACATCCCTATTGGTGTGCGATTTTTTTGTTTTTTGTTATTTTTTTGTTGTTGAATTTTTGTTGTTGTTATTTATTTTATACAAATAGTGCTTATTGAGAGAGATTAGCAAGAGGTACGGAGAGGCACGTACAACAGTGACACTGGAGCGGCCAACATGTATAACACATTCACAAACTATCTAAGCAGTAATACCCATATCATGTTTTTTCTCTTTTGCTCTCCTTTCTTTCATATATACCATTCTGTACATGTTTGTCTAGGTGTCAAATGACAATCAAATATTTGTTGTTGAAACTATTTTCTGCCTTCGAAATAAAAACTCAAGTGTATGATTACTAACTAAAACTTAAGATTACCCCATTATTACATAAAAAAAAAAAAAAAGAAAAAAGAAAGTTATGTCATTATCAATTGAATAAAAATATTTAGAATATGACAAAATTTTGTATTTGTAATGATGATTTATAAGCAAAATTACAGTATTTTACATTCATTATTATTTTTTTTTTGTTGAGGAATGTAGAGCACAGGTGTGGATCAGTACTGTTAACTAATGCAACATTCCTGATTCCTGGGCTCTAACATATATATATATAACCTAAACTTTGACCACAACCTTTTATGGAAAGTGAGGGAACATTACAAAATACAATTATAAAGAGACAATTTCATGTTATCAATACTTACTGTATGTATTTTTACATTTGTGATTATTTTCTTTGAGTTAGCTGGATATTTCAATATTTATAAATTTCTTAATGTTTTATGGGGATGGGGGTGGGGGGTAGGGGTGGGATGGGGGGTTGGGGGGGGTAGATATCAAAATGGCAAGGATCTGTGACTTATCTTTAGGATTTATATCAGGCCATTCTATATGCAGTGGCATACATTATATATAAACACCTCTGTTGTAAAATATCCTTTTTTAGATATGCAAAATACAACACGCGCGAATATGCCTTACTAGTATATCGCTCAAACTAATTTTGTTTTGTTTTATTTTATAACATTTTTTATCATGTTTTTACATCATCACTTTGACTTTTGACTGCCACATTTCATGAGTAACATTCAATCTTCTTCATCACTAAAAGCTTTTGAAGTTTCATAGTGCTAAAAAACAAGCCATCACCTTAACCAATGGAAATGAAGTTAGGCATTTGCTTACAGTTTTCTCAATATGCATTATGTAACATTTGACAATCGGAAGCAGACATTGCTGGGTGTGGCCTGATTCCGTCTACTGATGATGGCCAGCATCCAAATGGATTATACACATTACTTGATCTGCTCCAGGATATAATACAAAAACTGTATTTTCTTTGATAAATCTACAATGATTCATAATGATATAGGAAAGCATTTGTCTGAAAATCTTAAAGTCTAATATTTCTGCACTTAATGATCTTTTCTCTGTTAAAACATAATTATATCTTCATTCTGCTGTCATATAGCATCAGATTTTAATTCATATCATATTACATCAGATTACGATTGTAATTATTCAAAGTCTGAATTATTTGTTTTTTTTATTTATTTTGTTATTCAATATTATTAAAAAAAAATTTAAAATATGGTGATATATTATGCCAACTAGTTTACACTCGTAACCAAAAATGTCTCATTTCATAGTACAGAATTCAAAGCAACCATTGATTTCTGTTTTCAGATGAGGATAATAATTGCATGTCATTGACACAGTCAATGCCAGAGACTTAGAATCACATGTAATGAACATATTCTAATTATAATCACTATCAATTAATTACTGTATCTTAAAAGCATTCCATTCCAAATTATCAATCATGTTTTAAAGAGACTGGTTCACTTTTTTTTGAAAAAAAAAAATTTCATTTTTTTTGGTTACACATTTAAAAATGACTCATTTATATTTGAAAACCAATTTGGACCTTCTTAATATAAGGATACGAGCTTTGTTTATATTTACAAGTTAACTTGTTCATTCATTCATTTAATTTTGAAATTTAAAAGCATTCTAATTTTGCACAGACACAAATTTAACTATTCTATGGCATGTTTTAGTTCAAGAATACTTGAAATGTGACAAGTAAATTTGGATTGGTAACTAAACATTTTCAAACCTTTGTAAACTATAACATACCTCGATCTTTGTTTACACAGCATATGATACATTCATTATAATATGCTTCTGTCATAATGTACAACCTTAATTATTTTGGGAAATCTTTCAAGCCCATTAGGCTCTAGATTTTGATCACTAAAAGTGAAATACAAAATTTGGGGAAAAATCATAAATTTGCCCCTTTAAATATGTGCAAAATTAAATATATGAAAAACAAATTCATTAAATAAAACTTCTTTTTAATTAAGAAAAAAAAAGGGCATTATAGATCATGTCAAGCAAATATTTCCAAAATAAATGATGTCATGTGACATTTTAGAGATAAATGATGTCATGTGACATTTTTGAGATAAATAATGTCATGTGACATTTTAGAAGTAAATAATTATGCTTAAGCCAGCTGTGTGGCACACAATCATTATTTAATTGTAAAAGAAAACAAGTACTTAATTTGCTTGATTACAGTTTTTTGATTACTGCTGAGTAGCTATTATGAAAATCTTCCAACACTATTTCACTACAAACATGTCTCACTGGTTTCTACAAATCCACTGGGACTGTGATAATGAAATCACTTCCTGACCTCATAATCACTAAATTATAGCCTGAATGACAGGGTTATTGTCTAGCAGACAGCAATATACAAGACTGTGATTACAAACTTATTTATTCAATCGCAGCACATCAAATGTCAAGATTCTTGTCCATTGTACACAATTATGAATTCTATGCAAGACATATGCTCTTAAAAATGGAATGTTTAACATATTTGTTTACAGTACATAGATCATCTAGATAGGTTTGCATCAACATTTCCTAGCTACAATTACACTAATCTGAAAATGAAGAAAGCCCTGAAAGTGATTGAAACTGCAGACTTCCTATTAACATTTTTGCTAAATATTTTCACTCAACAATTTATTCTCTAATAATGTCTATCAAAGCCCATAATAAAGAATTTCAACCTCTGAAATTGAAAGTGTATGGCACAAAGCTGTGGTATATTTCGTAAGCATCTTAACATAGTTATGATGCAGATTTTCTTTTGACGTCAATAGCAAATTATGGGAAAACTTTGAAAGAACAATGCAACACAAATGTGAGTTAAAGACTGATTAAAGTGTCTTTAATTCGCTAAAATTCCATAAAAAACAAAGACCCCACTGGGGAAATTTTTTAGGTGCAATTAAGCAAATTGACTACAAGGCCTGCTGGTTGGTGCTTACATTTCATAATTAGAGCATAATCAAATGTTATGTGCTTTTCACTTTTTTGTGTTACCTGACCTAAGCCGTTGCAAGTATATTAGCTAACAACTTTACTCATTAGCTGGAAAACAGTAAATTAATTAGGGAATATGAAATGATGACTGAACTCAGTGTGAATCAATAACTCAGTTAATGACAGTGGGTTTTCTTCAGTCTATAAACAGGTCTAGACAGATAAAGCAGGCACATAATCCAATCAAGGCATTTTTTTTTTTTTATAAAGATTGAAATTGATGAATTATTTAAATAATGATATTTAAATAATGAGGTAAATTACCCACAGGGTAAAAATGTACACCTCGTGGAGCATTAATGAATTCTTCTATTAACTGATTTAGATATGGCAAATGACAACAGACTTTTGAATGCCATGGTATTCTTTTTGTGTAAAGAAATCCACCGTGTTCAAAGACACAGGGCAAAGGAATTAAATTGTTTAAGTTCTTTCATCATACAATGTGTTTCACTTTTATCTGCTGTTCAAAAACTTGGTTATAGTAAACTCATGGGAATGGAAAAACTTGGTTTAAATTAATAACCTTCATCTACAACACATTCCTGATTTCATCTGGGTACTGAGTGTTTACTCAGCTTCCAAGATATTATTAACTGCACACCAAAATTAAACGCTCTGAAAACCAGATGCAAAGAGAGATAACTCTTACTACAACTCTATAATGAAGTAATTATTTCCCCTTACCGTAAGCATCTTCATCCACATCACCAGAGTAGTATTCCAGAACAGTCCGGTAAACATCATAGCCCAACTTCCTGTACATGTTGACAGCTACTTTATTAGATACCCTCACAAACAAATCCACGAAAAAACACTTTTTCCTGAAACATAAAAAAACTGCACTTGAGGAACACTGAAGTACATTGCAGTTTATTGGACATCACTTCTTTCTTATTTCACTTGCTGATAAAGTCTGGACACATGGAGATCAACAATACACTGTCTAAATATCTATCTGTCAATCTGTCCATCCATCTCTCCTTCTGTCAGTTTAACTACAGTCACAGGAATCCCATTAAAGTACTTGTTAACCCATGGGAATACAATGCTACAACACTTTTCCATAACTACATAGATAGGCAAAGAAAACAATTTTAAGGCCTTGAAAGAAATGAGTAACTTTGTCTTACATGCTATAGTTATCATCAAATTTTTTTGCTGTTTGTCATTTGACTTGCATGTATCTTGATGGTATACCAACATGTTAATTTATTTTGTTCATTTTTTAAAACAGTGTTGCACTTGCAGGGAACATATTTTCTAGCCTTATCAACTGATTCAAGGTACAAGTATAAAACGGCTTTCATACATTTTCACTGAACATTGATTTTTTAGTGTTTCCGTGGTTATGACGGGCCAGAACAAGAAATCAGCTGATGGGTGACGTACAATTTTTGCTCATACAAGACAACAAAGAGAAGCTTTCAGCGATATTACATATCAAGAAAACTGTCCTGTTAGAAAAATTCATGAAATTTGATGTCCACTAAATTTTTGAAAGCTTATGACTGAATTCCAGAAATCTGAGAATGTCAATTTTTAAAATAAGATTGAGGTCTCCACAGACCTGTTGACACTTTTAAGTGTGGAGGTGTAAATATCAATGCTCATTGTGGCGAGACTTTAGAGGCTTACGATTAATCTCTGACACTGTCTTACCACCATGACTGTAAATGCTCTACATAAATCTCAATGTTATACAACATATAATAAAAGATGTAAGAAGTGTTTGTGACATACTGATGCCCCTATGTGGCAGCAAAGTAATTCTGGTACCCAAAGAAAGGTCTTGTTTCAAGGAATACACATGTGAAATATGAAAGAACCATTCAATAGTTATGACCTATGCTAAAGTTTGTCAAAAGTAGGCCAGACTTCCAGGTCATGAACAAGAGGTCAAAAATTTTTGGTACTATAAGAAAGGTCTTGTCAAAAGGGATACACTTGTAAAATATGAAAGCTTTATCACTGACCATTCAAAACTCATGGCTTAGGTTAAAGTTTTTCAAAAGTAGGTCAAACTCCAAAGTCATGAGGTCAAACATTTTGGCACCAAAAGAAAGGTCTTGTCAAAAGGGATACAAAAGTAGGTCAAGCTCCAAGGTCATGAGGTACAAGAATTTGTCACCTAAAGAAAGTTTGTCAAAAGGAATGCTTTTCAGATGTAGGTCAAACTTCCAAGGTGGCGGTCACAAGTTTAAAAGATATTGGTACCAAAAGAAACCTCTTGTTACAAGGAATACACATATGAAATATGAAAAGCGTTATCACAGACCAAAAACTATATGTTCCCAAATCTCCAGTTACAAGGGCATAACATCCATACTAAAATCATTCCATGACATTTACATGAAAATCTTAAAGGTAACATGCAAAATATAAATGGGTATTTCCAAATCCAAGGCTTAGTCGTCTGTTTAACAGATTCTGTGGATTCTGTAACAAAAGGCCCAGGGGCCACACTGCTCACACAAGTCATCTTAACCTTGTTCAACTACAGGGAAAAACAAAATGCTCCCTCCCCCTCAGCTTCAGTCAATGGCAGAACCAGAACCACCCCCCATAAAAACAACCACACATATCTCCCCCCCCAAATTAAACCAAACAAAATACCCCCCCTCCCCCCCCCCCCCCCAAAAAAAATAATAATAAAAAACAACAACTCAATAAAATAAAAATAAAAAAACATTTTTTTTTTAATCATCACAACTCAGGAACTTTTGCATTTTAATTTGATATGATTTAGTGTGGTCTTTCTAATCTTGAGAAGAATTTGAATTTCCTGTATGTTTCTAAATCAGACTTTGATCTCCTATATATGAATTATGGTCCCAACCTACCTCTGGGGCCCCTAGATTGAACAAACTGGGGCCCCTAGATTGAACAAACTTACATTTGCACCACCTGAAGATGCTTGCATATTAATATGACTAATCATAACTCTTCTGTTCCCAAGAATACTTTATAAAGATGTTTCCCTATATATTCCCATATAAAACTTTGATCCCCTATTGTGGCCCCATCCTACCCCTGTGGATCATGATTTGAACGAACTTCAATCTACACTACCTGGGAATAATTGCATATTAATATGACTAATCATAACCCTGCTGTTTTTGAGAAGGCTTATAAAGATTTTTCCTATTTATTTCCATGTAAAACTCTGATCCCCTATTGTGACCCAATCCTACACATGGGGAGGGTCATGATTTGAACAAATTTGAATCAATCTAGAATATGTAAGGAAGCTTTTATGATGTAAGTTTCAACTTTTCTGGCCCAGTGGTTCTGGAGAAGAAAATCTTAAATGACCCAACCCTAGTTTTGCATTTCTTGATTATCTCCCCTTTGGAGTTGAATTCCCTTTACTCAATCAAGGATCATTTGTGCAAAGTTTGTTTGAAATTGGCCAAATGGTTATTAAAAAAAAAAGATTATTAAATGATGCCAAATTATTTTTACTAATTCTTCCTTCTCCCCACTTCGAAAAGGGCATAGCACTTCATCTGAACAAATTTGAATTCTCTTTACCAAAGCATGTTTTGTGGCAAGTTTATTTAAAATTAGTCATGTGGTTTTTGAGAAGAAGTTGCAAATGTGAAAGATTACGGATGGACAGACGGACACCAGAAAAGCTTTCTTGCGCTTTCAGCTTATATGAACTAATAAAAAGTAATCTTCCTAGACCAAAGTTGTATAATGTCAATATAACTATGGAAATTCTAAGGTTATGTAATGACATTGAATAAGTTTGGTTTCACCAATTCATCTTCTCCACAATATAACTTATCGATACTCACTGTTCTGATATCTGTTCAAGGTTATTCATCAATGTTCCTGCCAGACCCAGGCGACGGAACTCTGGTGCCACTGTTAGTGCAGTCACATGACCATGCCACTTCTCCCCACCACCTTCTGCTTTTCCCATGACTGAAAAATTAACCAATGTATGTTTATGTATATTCTTATATAATGGAATGTTTGTCTAACTATGTTTTTACTATAGATGTCAATGAATACTTGAAATTTGAATTTTCTTTGGAAGGATAAATGTTTAAATACGAGGACAATATCTGAATAAAAAATAAGATAAAGAGTGATAACTCTATAATGAAAATTGAGAGCCTTTACACAGTTATCTTTCTTTATAGATCTGCCAAATCCTTTAAAGTGCCTACAAAATGCACCAGACAACCCAGTGGTATCAAAATTCTCAACAAGTTTTCACTAGAGAGAGACAGTTATGCTCTTCTAAAACGAAATTGAAATTCACATCGACAAAAAGATAAAACTATCAGATTTTTCTCCTTGGTTCGGCTACTTATGTCTAAATTGAAGAATGAGTAAATATATAATCTTTTTTGATAAAAATTGTTAATTTAATGAGTATATGACCATATGTTGCACATGTAACCTGTGAACAATAACATGCAGTGTACACAGGAAATGTTCCGTTCCTTGCTTCATTTGTTACCAATTTGTTGTTTTTATATTGATTCATGCTTAATAACAATCATGACTTGTTTATAAAATACTTTTAAGTGTGGTATAGTCAATGATAGTAAATAACTTGGAAATGATCATGACAGGACGATGTTACAAGTTTAATATTTGGTAAAAACAACATATTTGCAATAATATTCAACGACTTATACTAATTCCATTAACAAAAATGATAGTTTTAAAGACAAAAAGATATACAATTTAGTTATCAATAAAATCCTTTCAGTTACAGAAAATGCTCGAAACATCTAACTATTCTTTCAATATTGCAATCGATTAATAGAATATTTCACTTTGACATCTCTAATTTTTATATGAAAAAATGTGTGTAAATGCAAAACGATATCAGATGAATATCAACTTTTTCATTTTTTTTTCTTAAGAACAGACAACTTTCATGAAAGTACTACCAAATTTCTTGATCTACTGAAATGAAAAGTTTAAAGATTTATCATCAGTTTATCAGGTATAATGAGATAAATGCTTCTTCCGAAAGTAGATACAAAGTCATCACATGTACCAGTCCATAAATCTAGCGAACGAAAACATTCCACCGATCTACTTACTGTATCCCATGATCCTTCCTCCAGCCGACTCGCATGTTTGAAAGTACTCTGGCCATCTAGCCAAGTACTGCATGTAAAAAGGTAGTCCATACTGTTGCAGATAAGGTACAGTTGTCTTACTTAGTACATGGGTGAATACATCCACATGACAAATCTACGAAATTTCTCAAGAGTTTTCAAACTGGAGGTTCACCTCTGATAATATTTCCCATGTGAACTCTAATCTATACAAGGGGGTTCAATTTTGAAAAGTAAATACTTTTTTACACCTAAACATACACTAAAATAGTCACAAATAAAAAAAGATATAAGGGCCCTCACCCACAGCTCCTACTATAGATCTGTGTCTCCTTGTCATTAATTTAGTCAGTGTCCCTTTTCGAGACTGACTGGAGAATTTTGAAGAGAGGTCCTTTCATTACACTTTCCTACATTATAAAGTGCTATAAGACATTAACTATCAAATGCAAAATCTCATGAAAATAATACTAGTTCATATGTAATACTATTTTTTTTAGTATACAATTAGTACACATGTATAATTTCAGCCATTTCTTCCAAGGACAATGAAGTACATTTTGAACAATTTTGGAAAAAGTCTCAGCTAAAACTGTACATTCAATTTCTTTGACACAATCCCTGAAATCCCACATAGTGGAGATTTTACAAAGTGTTATCTCCTCTATGTGAATACTACGTGAGGATTATTAGATAAATTACTTAGGATAACCACTGCCTTGCTATTGAATGCAATTTGTAATTCCTATGTGTGATTTTTATTACACTTACAGAATTTCAAATTTTTACAGTTTTCTTTTGATTTCGATCAAATATCTTAATTCCATTCGTAGAGACTATGAAGGGGGGTGGGGGTGGGGGGGTCTGAGCCCACCACGCCTGGGCTTGGTGGAAAATATATATATGATAGTTGCTTAATTCTATGGATCCAGTCATACATATCTATATAGCTGCACTTGTTCTAACAGAGAGGATAAATATTCCAAAGACTGACCTGGCTGATACTCAATACTTTTACTGTTCATCACAAAATGTCAAATTAAGTTTTTACTGAGCATGAAAACATTTGAATGTGAATACAAGGTAAAAATCACTCTGAGAAAATATGGCTGCATAGAACATACTGTTACTGCTTCAGTTAATGACATAAAACCATTAAAATTATATATCTGTGGAAATCAATGAATTTACACTATTCAGTGAATTACAATCATATCAGTTCTTCAAAGGATACAGTTTCTGTTAATGGATCCAAATTCCTGAAAGTAGAAATAATCCATACACATGAATATTAGGGTTGTTGTGAAACCTGTTAGAAGGATGACATAAAGTGAAAAACATTTGGGTGTGTCAGAGATTTTCCAAATCAATTCTTGTTTTTGACTTCTAAAGTAAGAGAGCAGTTCAAGTCTCTTTTTACAGAGTTAACAAAAGATGCTGGACTACCAGAAATGTACAGCAAGTTTCAAATTGTCCGGTAAAACTTAGAACCTGATCTGACAACCTGTCTTCTAGATATTGGCGGAAAAAATAATCATATTTACTTTTATACACACAAAAATTTTATTTGAAAGAGATAACTTGCTTTTTTTAAAATCACAATAGACTACCAGAAATCATAAGCTGACTCCAAGTGTGTATTTTCAATTGTTTATGCGGCCTGTCAAATTGTTAAACAATTGTGGTTCAGACAAGAAAATATTGGAAATGGAAGCACAATCACTTCTGTTGTGACATACCTCCCATTTTCATCTGTTTTATGAGAATTCAATATTTATTAAATCACACAAATGTTGGTTGGTTTTATGTTGCATTGTTTGAAAAAAAATGTTATCAGAAGACTGAATGAGTAAACAACATCACTGAAAGTACTGTATTGAGTTTTCAAAGGGGGTACATCTACTTTTATTTTTTGAAGTTGCCAACCTTATCATGTTTAGTATAAAGTCAATTTTGAAGACATATTAAAGATACAAAATAATGGCATTTTCATACATTGGTGCATGTGTATATCAAAACGAAGAATTAAATAAAATGGATATATTCTTTCAACTGAAAGAAATTGAAACTGGTAGATATTCAAAACCATGTATTCCAAAAGAATGTCGTGTTTGTGTTTTGTAAAACTACTGTTGAAGACGAGTTGCATTTTTTACATGACTGCTTCATGTATAAAGATATAAGAAAGAAATATTATCCTTTGAACATCTACAATTCAATTGATGATATAATCTTCATATTCTTCTATAAGATTATATCACTTATATATATTATTTCAGTTTTTAAAATTCTGTCTGGTAAATTTTTACTTGTCTGGAAGATTTTCTCTATTATCCTGGATCTACAGGAAATTATGTCTGCTAGTTTAAATCATTATTTTTTATGCTCTTTCGCCTATTCTTTTTCTAAAAAATCTCACATTTGACCAAGTTTTATCACCTATTGACTGGCAATCATGGGGAATTGTTATATCAAATTACAGTTAAATCAAGAAGGACAATATATAGAGCCTAATGCGGGAGAGGAAGTATTTTGAATGTTCTCTCTTGTGTTAGTTTATCTATATAATATAAATGTATACGTGACAAGTCCCGGCCCGGTGCCCGAGGCTCAGAGCATGACCATGGCTTATGGACAGGAAGCACTTGTTCTGTGTATTTACCAGTTTTACCACAACAAACATACAGGTAAGTCATAACTCTGCAGAAATGGAAAATATAAATATACATACACATTGTTAAATCTAAACAAATCGTCACAAACAAACGGACGAATTGTGGTCATTTTCCCCTTTTAACAAGGCTTTTTTTTTAAGCTAATGAGAATGTCGATCCCGATCATAATTAAGCATTAATAATTGCTTAGTTATCTCAAATATTTAGGACTTAGATAACCATGATTAAAAATAACTAATGATAATTTAAAAGTTTGTGATTAAATGTCAAGGAAACACTTATTCTTGAAGACAGTTATTTTACTAATAAACATCGGGATCAATGATGCATTCCTAGAGTACTTCCGCCCAAACAAAGATGCGGCAAACTTGAATATTGTGTGTAAGTAACAGGTTTTCCCAGCCTTTCAGTGACTATCTCTGACATAACAGAATTCACAGTATCTTGAAAATAACAATTGGATTATTTATTCTTTTTATTTTAATGAAAAAGTTGCATTTATGGTGACAATTCAGTTTTAAAATCTTCATTGCGAGCAAGTCTGTGCATGTGCAGTCGAAAAATTTAGCTGATTGCTTGGGTGTTTATATATTTGATGGACAGCGCAGAAACGCTCAACATATTAAGCTGCAAGCTAGTTAACTCTTAAATATTCCAGAAATATTACAAATTATGCTCTCGGTGTTTCTGGTGGATTATAAAAGGTGCAGTTGTCTTGGCCTCGTTCAGTAGAGAAATAGTTACATGTACGTCAATGATTTATGATACTGTAAATATTCTCTGTAAATATGTATGTATTGTTTAATGCAGTTCTATATTTCCATTTTACAGTGAAAATGAACAAATTCTGTATGTATTGTATAAATTGAAAACCCCAGCATCGTCACAATGACATCATCATCAGAAGATCCCATATTTGTGGGGCTGGACCAGAAGTTTGACAAGGTCTTGGCTGATATGAAACCACATGTACTGAAGCTACCTCATAAAACAGGTAGAGAGGGGTTACATTTAATACGTGTGTGCATGTTTTTTTATTGGTATATTTAAATGTAATCTTGCATGGATCATTTGCCTTTTAAATGTTTATGAATTTATTGTTTTACTGTAAAGCTAGGATGACCCCAAAACATAAGATTTAAAAATTTGTACATTTAACATGACTAATATTTATAAATTGTTTGGCTATATAAGATATGGAATTTAGTAGACGGGGAGGGTGGTTGTGAACTGTGAAAAATCCTCATCTCATGCCAAGTTAGGAGACAATCTCACACTAAAACATTTTCTCCCTCCAAACCTACTTCAGAACAATGTTACACACTACTGTCTGTAGAAACAGTTAATATTTTCTGCAAACAAAGTTGGATTGGGAGGTATATAACAATCATCCAAAGAGCCTTTGTGCAAATTCTGTCCATACCATACCTTTGTAATAAAGTGACATTTAACACTTATTCATGACACAATTATTGTCTACAAACTGAGGGTTAGTCATAATCCAAGGTCATATGGGGGAAAATTAATTTCTTTTAAATATACATGATGGAACCTATATGTTGATTTTAAAGAGGGTTTCAAAAGATCAGAAGTTTGATAGATCAGTAATGTAGTAAATAAGCTTTGTTTAACATGGAAAAATTGGGATTTGAGTCTGACATTGAGAGATAGATAACTTTTAAAGATCAAAGTTCAAGCCATTGAGAGTCACATGTATTCATTAAAGTCAGTGATAACATTTTCGTAAAGTAGTTATTGAATTTTCTAAAGTATTGTAATATGTTTATTAAAGCGAGAAAGGGTTATTTGAAAATGAAATAAAATCAGCATATGTTTCTTTATGAGTTACGTTTAATGTGACTTTTAGATCGTCAGAAATGTGCCATTTGGATTAAGAAGCTATGTGAACCTGTGACTGGAATTACAGGAAGGTTAGATTTTTTTTTCCATATGTTCATTATAATTTATATCATGCATGTATTTATTAATACAGGTATCAGTAATTGATGTGTATCAACATCAAAAGTAAGGTTTGGAAGACAAATGCTTAATTATTTGAATAAAAGTGTAATTTTATCACTTTAATGTTTATGCAGAAAAAACAGGAATGCTTATGCCCAGCTTATGCTTCACATGTTGAAGAGAGGGGTGTTAGAAGGCCCGTTTACAAGTAAACCTCAGGAAGGACCTCTGCCAACCTTGCCACCATATATGGTATCCTATAAATAGAAATCCATGTGATCTGTATAAGTTCTGTAGAGATCAAATGATATTTAGATGTTTATTTCATTTACAACTTAATTGATTTAGTCGTTAAAGATGCATTTTTTAAAATTATAGACTACTTAATTTTTGTGGGTAGTCCTATTCCACAAATTTCAAACCTCAATGAAATACACAATTTGTATAATGTTTTAATGCACAGAAACGATATCCATAAAATTATATCCTATTGAACCTGCAAATTCTTGATAATCTGCAAAAATTGTCCCTCTCCCCCTCCCCCAAATTTAGATGATTTCACAGTATGTGGTATGTAATACACTCATGCTTATTTTCTTTTCAGTCTATATATTTTGATGAGCCGTCTGATAAAGGATCTGATGATGTAAGTCATGTTCATGGTTGTCACTTGGTACACCTCGGTTGGTTACAATATCCTTCATCACGATGTTTACTGTAATCAGCCGAGAGGTGTTGAGTGTACTGTTGATCAAAAGGGTTAGGAATGTCATGATGATTGTAATCCATAATTGTTAAGGACAATTGTAATCCATAATTGTTAAGGACAATTGTAATCCATAATTGTTAAGGACAATTGTAATCCATAATTGTTAAGGACAATTGTAATCCATAATTGTTAAGGACAATTGTAATCCATAATTGTTAAGGACAATTGTAATCCATAATTGTTAAGGACAATTGTAATCCATAATTGTTAAGGACAATTGTAATCCATAATTGTTAAGGACAATTGTAATCCATAATTGTTAAGGACAATTGTAATCCATAATTGTTAAGGACAATTGGTACCAAAAGGAAAAAAAAAAGGATGCAGGAATTGATATATATATATATATATATATATATATATATATATATATATATATATATGCTTTGTTTGTAATAAGTATGAATATAAAATCCCTTAAAAAAATAAGGGACTTGGAAATTTTCTATTATTTTCAAAAGTTGGAATTTATTAGCTCTTCTTATATAGATACATAATTTGCCTCTGTTTTGGACATAATTGAGAAGTAATTGAAGTAAGTTACTTTCCTTGCCCTGATTTGTATTAATTTCACTTTATATGGAAACATGAATTTGGTTTTCATTTTCTCATTAAAAAAAACAAGTTTGTAGCAAGTGTGTTTAAATGCAAAATAACACACATTATCTGTTTCATGTTTTATAGCGAGATGTCATTGAAATAATACATGTTTTGCTTGCACCAGTTTCATGTCGATTGATTTATTTCAAAACAGGAAAAGGTGCCTGATTGGGTGGCAGGGGAATTAACTACTTCAGTGGGATCATCTCTGTTCCGATCCAATATTGGAAATCCGGCTGCATCATCTACGTGGAAGTCAGGGTTGTCTCCTATCCGCTACGAGTCTTCCCCAAGAAGGTACTCTAAAATCCCTGTTCCAAAAAGTCCAAAGTCACCGAGGTATGCTAAGCATGTTCAGTAGAGCGTGAAAACATAGCTGAGTGATGCTTTCTCTCACTGTATTGGATCAAGTGCACAAAGGTCTATTCTAGATTTACTGTAGTTGTTGTGGATATGTTATAGAACTTCATAGATTCAAAGGAAAATTTTGTCGACAGTGGGAAATGTTTTATTTGAGAATGTGGCGAAAACATTACTTCTAGAACTCCATTACTGTGGTAGAATTAGTTTCCATTGTTACACTCTAAGTAAAGTGTAGAAAGAAAATTGAATGCAGTGATATGTTTCTTTTAAATAACATATCATTTTTTGACATTTCAACTTATTTGGAGTCCCAAGATTTCTGGAGAGGGAAAGTTTGGAAATGGGGATGAAGATGAATAGGATGTTATAAACAAATAATGTATAGTTTAGTCATTGATTGATAAAGTGTGCACTTGACCTCTACTGGTGTCAGGGTAGACTGTATGCCAAGTGCATGATGGGATATTAATGCATGATACAGGTAACACATTTAACTGACTGTCTGCAGAATTGTAAAACAGTATATAAACATTTTAACCCCTGTGTACAGTATGTGTAATGGAACTACAATATACTATATATCTCATATTGAATGTAGTATGCACAGTGTATTGGTTTGAATGGCCCAAGTAACAATTGCTTTCAGTGTTCATTTGTACATTCTTATACATTATCACAATTACAAATCAGTATCAACATAGCATACATGTTGAATATACGCTCTAAATAAAATTGCTGTTTTATTATGTATTGTGTTATGCAGTGCATCATTTAATTAAAATATTCAAGGGTGATGGTAGAACCCTTAAGGACATACGCAACATTTCTGACACTTTCTCTAATATTATTTTTTCATCTCCTAGATATGAGGAGTTCTTGTATGATTTCCTGAAATAAGTTGAACTTTTATATTGTAGTGATTTTACAATAAATTGTATATCATTCTGGGTAGCTCAGGGGTTAGATCACCTATCTAGTACTGCAAAAGTCCTGGGTTCAATACCCAATTATTTGAAAAAGATTTTTCTTACCTTCTTTGCTGCTCTAATGCCTGATAAGAGTTAATTTGCAACAACCAGGAACAATCAAGACATGCCAACTCTAAAACAATCCAAGTGAATTATTTATAAGTGAAATATCACAAAAAGTGATCCATTATTGAGAAATGTTGCATTTGTCCTTTAAAAATTTTGTTTTATCATTGTACTCTTTTTTATTGAATTTGGCAAATTAAGAGTATTTGTCATTTTACAGGCGTCCACACACTAGTCTTGGATTTGACCTAGATAAGGCCCCTGGGTTAACCTCCCCTACCCGTGGATTGGAGCAGCCGGAGTTGGTTGGCAATGCATATGTAAGTGTAAAGCTGTAGATTTTGTTGGATATTTTCATAACTGCTGATGTCGTCTTGTGCAGACTGACTATGAACTGACTATGGGTAAATGCTTTTTTGAATGCAATGTCTGTGTGATTAACTATCTGACAAGTACAGTTTGTCCAGTAAATATGTAGATTTTAATCTGTGATTTAAGTAGTAAGACTAGTCCATATTTGTTACATTTTCAGTAGTGTAATATTGTAATTCATGCATTAAGTAAAGGTGATATTTTTACTAACAAATTTTGTATATTTGCAATGTAAAGTGAGAGTGGAACAACTTTTGTGCATATCCTCTCTTTTAAGAGCTCTCTCTCTCAGTTGACACTTATCCGGTTTTAAGAGCTCTCTCCCACGGTTGACACTTATCTTCTTATAAGAGCTCTCTCCCACAGTTGACACTTATCCTCTTTTAAGAGCTCTCTCTCAGTTGAAACTCTTTTGTCTGAGATCATTTGTTTATTATGTAGAATGGAATCAGTAATTTACACTCTTCAAGTCACCCATCAGTGTTTTTCCCTGATGAAGTGATATGCCAAAATTTATTCTTACATGTGATACTCTCGGCCAAATTTTAGAATTTTTCTTCCTTGTAGATAGAATTTTCTTTCGTATAATGTTTGAAATTTCATAGGAAACTTTTCTGATTATTCTGTCATTGATCTCTGCAATCACAGCACTATGTTGATTCAATAATTTCAAAAGAAGAAATTGACAGGAGAGGCTATGGAAAATGTAAAAATTAGGAAGTTCAAGTTGGATATGAAATATGTGTCACTTATGAGACAAGATCTTTTATTATACATGTATATTAATTTGTCCACTCCAGAATTAAATTTCATATCCAGCTACAAACATGACAAAGTTTGTCATTTATATATATTTTAAAATTTTTAGAATCCAGTTTAGGTGTCCAACCTTTGTAAACACTAACCATGATTTTTTTTCTACTGCATGCAGAGGTCTTGATGAAAGTATTAGGTGGCTTGGTCTCACATTTTTCATGCATATGTTGGTCAGAGATAAGAAGAAATCCCCTCATGTTTGAGTGTTTGATAGTTGTAGAATTTTCACAAAAGTAGATATGGAATTTGTGGGTGTGGAATATAGAGGAGTATGACTTTGAAATTTTTTTTTTACCTCTCATTGTCTTATTACATGCAAGATGTTTCCCCTTTTTGTAAAATGTGTACCTGTTTGTTGCGATGGGTGGGTGTTAGGGTGTTAAGAGATCGTAAGAATCCTGTGGTATTGAAAATACATACAAGTGTTTTTTCCTTTAAAGGGACATTAGCTGCCAAAGTCATTTTTGTTGATATTTACCAAAAATAACTAAAACAGCTCTACAGGATATACAAGTCACTGTTGGCATATTAAAATTCATACATTTTGTAATCTTTAGTTGTAATTTCGACATTCGGATTTCTTTTGTTTATGTAGAGACAATGGCTGAAACATTATGGAAGTATTTATTCATTGCAGAGAAATTTTCATAAAATTCAATTGGAGATTGCTTTTAGTCTTCATTTTTTAAAAACTAATTCCAGCATATCAGTCATGGTTCAGAACATCCTAGCTGACTGCTAATGCCTGTTTAAAAATTTAGTTTACAAATAATTATTTTTCGTATTTTGTAGTACTATCTTTTATATCCTGCTTATGCATAAAAATAACTGAATTTCTGAAGCTTTATAGATATTCTGTTGGATAATGCAGCGTTATCTGCCCATCATGTAGTAAAACCATAATCTCCCCTCACCCCCCCACCCCCCCCTCACCCCCAAAAAAACCCCCAAAAAACATGATGATACTTTAATATTTGGGAATAAATAAAAGATGTTAAATATTTCATCGATAAATCACCCTTCATATGTGGGCTACTACTTGTGTACTAGTAAATAGAAAGTTGTAGTATCAAAATTTGTAACTCAGAGCAACAGATCCTGCAATAGATTTTTGTGTAATTCATAGTATCATGTTCATTTTGTAATCCCCTTGCTTCTTAATGATCTTCTGGCAGGATGACAGTTTCATAGACTTCCGTAAACCTGCAATAAAGACTGCTCATTTCCTCTTTGATGACAAATCTAAACCTGATTTACTTGGTGAGTTCATCTAATTGCAAAAAAAAAGAAAAGGAAATTCCAAAACTTTTTCCTCTTCATTACAAGAAAACATGATTTTACAATCACAAACATATTATTAATTACTAGATATCACATTGATCGATGTCAATTGATAATAAGAAGAGTTTTATAAGCAGTCTTTATTTGGTGGGTGACATCAAGTTTGCATGTTTTCATTAGATGGTGACAAGAAAAAGACGACATTGTTTAATATGAAGGTAAGGGAGACAATTAAAGAAAACAGATAAATGTATATCAGTAATTTAAAGGTATTGCGTAACCAGAAAATTCACTGTGTAGCTATAGTTTTATTTCACGATAAAATTATTTTGCCTCCCAGCATGTGTACTGAAGTAGTGCATTGTTTGTTTCCTTGTGTATTTTGCGCCTGCATTTTAATAACTCAGTTGTTTTTTTTTTATTGCGCTAACAAAAATTTCATTCTAGGTTACTGATTTCTTTCACTGGAGAATATGCTGTATCTGAATAACCAAGTTTGAATAAAAACATCACTGAAGGTGTGCTGAACATTTAAAACAATAATCTCATGAAGATTATCCATAATAATATGCAGCAATGTACAGCATTTCCTCTTGTGTTTAGACGCAGCATTATCTCCTTTTGCTTCAGCGCTGTAATCATTAGGGTTCATGGGGAAATTTTTGTGAGTACTTTTCAAACCACAACTAAATACACGATATTTGATGTTGCAATGTACAAAAACCATATCCATGCAGTTACATCACAATGAAACTAAATTCTCAATCCACGAAAATTGAGCCCCACAAATTTAAATGATGCCACCATAATAGTAAATGTTAATTTTATATTGTTACATATATAGTTGTTTTAAACAAAATTATGCTTTTATGCCTCTGACATTGAAAATTTAGAGGCATAGTTTTATTTTTGATCTTCTCTACCAGCAAACTTGTACCTTGCTCGTAACCTATAAACTACCCAAAAATAGATTAGACCTGAAAGGTCATTCCTGAGTATTATGAATAATAAGATCAAGGTCAAATTGGCCACATTCAAACATGGCTTCGATCAAGGAGCAGAGTGTTTCACAAACATATCTAAGGTTGTTGTTAAAAAAAAGAGACATCATTGGATTTGGTAAAACACATTTCAGACATAAGATAAACAAATTTTAAACATAGATAAGTCAAGCTGACATTGAATATGTGTATACTGATTGGTTTGTTTGTTGATTATTACTTAAGTAAAAGTTCTACAACTCCTGGCATTTCTGCTATGTTTTGATAATCTATGTCATAAACAAACATAATAAAAAACCTTATATAACCTTCTCACAGGCATATTATATACTGTATATGGTACTCTTGTATAAATTTAATATCCAGTTCTGAATAGTCTTTCTCTTTAAAAATAAATTTTGATGAAAAAAAATTTGTACATGTATTTCTGTAGAATCCTTATGTGGGTTATTGATATTCGCAATAATTCAAGAAAGTTTTGATTTACAAAATCAAAAGTGTTATGGTATTCTATTTATTTGGAGTATGTAGACCATATAAATTTCATTATTTCAGGAATGAATGTAGGACAATAGTTATGCTACTTATGTATTTGTGTTATGTACAGGGATTACAGTATCAGTAAATTGTTTACAATATCAGTAATATTGGGGATTATTTACAGTATCAGTAATAATTGGTTTATTATCAGTAATGGGGAGGGGGCATCTACAGTATACAGTATCAGTAATATATTTTTTTTTTAAAAGGGGGGGGGGGGGGTATTATTTACAGTATCAGTAACAATTGGTTTATTTACAGTATTAGTAATATTGGGTTATTTACAGTATCAGTACTGTTAGTCATTCACAATATCAGTAATATTGTTTATGTCATTAAAATATATAAATATTCAACAGTTCAATAATTCTAGCATAGCGATAAGAGAGAATGAAACTTGATAATTTCATTATGATAGATATGGCTAGATAAAACATGTTGTATACATGGAAATTTGTTACTCATTTTGTCCATTTTCGTGTTTGTAGGGCATGGATGAAGAACTTAGTCAACCCTCACCACCTTACACGAAGACTACCAGCAATTTATTTGGCAGTAAGTCAGATTTTCTGTATTCAGCAGAATATTTCTGGTATATCAATACATTTGCTAACAAGATTTAATGTATCAATACTTTGTTCACGAAATTTAATGTATCAGTACATTGTTCACCAAATTTAATGTATCAATACATTGCTAATTAGATTTAATGTATCAGTGTATCGTTCACTAAATTTAATGTATCAGTGCATTGTTCACTAAATTTAATGTACATATGTAACTATCCATTTTTCTCTATTATACATTAAATCCAGTGATTTTGATGTACCCTGCATCATTTGTTTCAGTTTAAGGGAGGAAATACATGTATTATGTAGAGTATGCTTTTAATCTTAGTTTTTTTTTGAAAAAAAATTTCTGCAACTTGCAAGTAATTTCATAGTGAATAAGATTGATGAAGTCTGTCGCATGCTTCTTAACAGGGTTCCTTTTTTTTGTCAGGCACAGGTGCATCCAACACTTTCTTCAATGATGTATCAAGAGATGTAGAAAAAGATGTAAGTTTCTGGTGGGAAAGATAACTATGATTTACACTTAGAAAAAGATGCAAGTTTCTTATGGGAAAGACAACTATGATTTACACTTAGGATTAGGAAAAGATGCAAGTTTCTGATGGGAAAAGTAACTATGATTTACACTTTATTTTGACATTTTACTTTCAGTTGAATTTCATAAACTAATATTTTATTATGGTTTTCAAATTGTCACAGAATATTCAGATGAGAACAAAAATGCTTGAGGCACGGTTCCATGAGGAAAAACTTCGACTCCAACAGAAACACGACTCAGCAGTTCAGAAGGTAAAATAATTTGTTAGTCACATTATCAGTCACATATAACAAACGAGAAGAAAGTTATTCCCATTCTAATGCAGTTGAGATACAGCATGAAGTGTTTTAAGTTTGACGTAATGTTTTGGGTCATTCTATTATGATGTCACAATGGAATGCTTTCCGTTTTGTTAATGCACATTTGAAAGCTTTAAACAGCAGTGTATTAGCCAATCAAAATGCAGATTACAATAAAAATGTTGCATTAGAATTGACAGTTTGGGCTTGTGTGTTTAGATTTTGGACAGAAAGAACTACGAGATAGAGGAACTGAAGACAAACTACAGAACGAAAGCCAAGGATTTGGAGGAAACCATCTGTAAACTGGAAAGAAAAAGTTAGTACATGCCTAATGACTTGTTTCATTCTTTCCTTTGTATGCCTGTGTTTGAAATGATAATATTCCACAATGACTAGCTCTCATTGGTTAATTTTATGATTTGAATTTAATGAACTTTATGTGACTTATTTAATCCTTTCCTTTGTATGCCTATGTTTGAAATGTTCAATAATATTGTACAATAGTTAGCTCAATTTGTTCATTGTGATGGGCTCCCCAGTCTCAGTATATATACATGTACACTGTAACAGCATTTGGTGGAAATCTAGTGCAGAAACTGACAGTTTTGTTTATTTTCCAGTACAAAACATTGGGAAAGATTCACATCAAGTGATCGAAACCAAAGATAAGCAGATCACGGAACTGAAACGGATGCTGGAGGAATCTACAGAGGTCAGAAATAGCCAGTTTGAGAAAAAGGTAAGTGTTAATAGGTCATACCTGGATTGGATTTCTTGAAAGAAATATCCAATTTATGTTTGAGTTTTATTGGAACAATCAAAATTTGAGTAAAATCTCGGACATAAGTCAAATTTTTTCAGCTTAAGTATAGTTCTAGAAATCCAAGCCTGTCCTGTAAGCCCTAATGTAATCTATATCGTATCTTTTAGTATCAGGAGAAAAAATATTTCTGAAAAAGTAGGTGCAAAGAGGTCACATCTCTCTTTTCAATTCTAATGTACATTGTAGTGTAGTGGAAAGTATAATTTATAGTTTCTGGAAAAGAAAAGAATATTTTTTACACAAATTTTATGGCCTTATGAGAAATTTTTGAACTGAGGGATGACTTCGTCGTTGAATTTTGATTAAATGCTAAATCTTGGTAATTATTCTATACCTAGATGAATGACATGTTTGCTGACTTTGAACAAGAGAAATTTGAGATGCAGAAACAGCACACCAAAAATATACAGGGCATTTTAGATGACACAAATGCTAGGTTACAGAAAATGGAAAAAGAGTATGGGCAGCAAACAGCATCCACGGTAGGTCAAAGGTCATTTCCAAAAATTTAAATTATTTGCTGTTGTGGAAATTTGGATCATTTTGTGGTGGAGATAAATAGTAGTGCTTTTTGGGTTTTATGATTTTGGAGTATCTCAAGAGTTTGAATTTTAGTGATAATAAATGGAAGAAGACTGATCCATAAACAGAAATAACATCATTACACTGTATGATATCTTATTTTCTCTCAACTGATTGACATATCCACAGAATCATTAGTGGGGACTTTCATATTTATCGTAATACTCAGAGAAAATCAATTATTCTGCTACCTCTACAGTGTGTACATTTTCATGCTCTTTGTCTTCATTGTATTTCTTTGGAAAGAATCTTTTTAGTGTATGATTAATTTTATGATATTAATTATGTATATCTGAATTGGAATTGGTGTTTGGGAATAATAGTCACCATGTTTATTGAATTATTTCTTAATTAATGTAGATTGTAAATAAACAGTATAAAACTAGTTCATTTTGTCAACATTTCCTATAATTTTGAAGGGAAAACCCAAGAAACATGAGTTTTGGTGTATAATTTCTATGACTTTTGATATATCTTCTGTGAGATTTCTGAGATGTCTAATTATTTCTTAAGGAGGTATATCAGGTAAGGGGTGCAGTTTGCTTCATGTAGTTTTTCATCATCGCCTCATACTCTCGTCTGCTTCTATCCAATAAAAAATATATCGTAAAATTTCTTATACTGTCCTTGTCTCTCTGGTAAAGTCTATTTAGATCATGGTAATGGTGAAATATACAACTGTACGATCAGAAGTCAAAGTAACATTTAAGGGTGTGGTTTTATTAAAAATTTAGAATTATGATTAATAATGTTGTAGAGAATTTTTTTCATTGAAAAGTCTCTAACTATCTATCTCTATCAACCATTTTGTAGAATTTATAGAGGGTTTTGAATATTTTTTGTAGTTGGTTATAGAAAATATATTTTACGAATGAGATGCCAACATGCAAATAATATACAGTATTCTGTCTCATTAGTGAAATAGATTCCATAGCCAACTATAGAAGATTGAATATACCCTGCAAACAAAATATTCTAATTCTAGTCAATTTACATCGTTTTCCATTTTGACTAAAATTTAATTGAACATTTGTCTAATAGATGACAAATTAATTTTCCGTCAGGGGAGATAACTCACAGTACAGATATGCTAAACAAAAGCAGTTCTGGTGTCATTTACAGTGTGGAGATATCACTTTTGTTATTTCACAGTGTGAAAATATCACTTTTATTCTGTGGATAAATTACAATATACCACTACTGGAAATATTACTAAGATTTAAAAAAAATAAATGATATATGAAATAGTTAACCAAGTAATTTGATTAACATTTACATGTAATTGTTGAATACATATTAGTAGGATAAATTTTTGAAAGCATTTAAAATGCTGTGTAATACTATCATTATGACAATGATTAGTCATGAAAATTTTGTTTTTCTTGGATTATTCCTACACACAATGCAATTGTAGATGCCAAGTGTAGACTTTGTCAGAATAGTCAGAAAATAATGCATTTATTGTTTGGACTGAAAAAAAAAATGTATGCATGCTGAATGACTGTATATTGAATGTTTACATACAGTTCTGCATGAGAGACCTGTAGCGGCATGCTTGTATGTAATGTTTTCATTTATAATTTGCAGTGGTACTGTATCATATTACAGTAAGTTATACAATAATGTAATGGTATTAACAGAAAAAAAACCCCAAAACTACAAATTGTACTTGAAATCCTGTAGAAATTTTTTGTAACAAGTGAAAATGAATGTTTCCAGATACTGGGAATTAGATTTTGTATAAATGACCCGAGAGATCAGTATTACAATATTCTTTGTAGCAGTGTCAACATGTGTCACTATGGGTTTTTTAATAGATAAAAATATCTAGCTAGCTACTTTCTGAATATTTTAAAAATGTGAACAGTGTATCCAGGAAAGTATAGAAGTATTAAGTATAGCTCTTTACTAAGGAAAAAAAATAATGAAATGTTTGGGAACAGTGTTTTAGTGACACGTGTAAAGTTTTATAGGCTTTGATTAAAAGAAAGGTATGAGGGCCTCATTGTTTTAATGACATGTGTACAAACTTTTGCAGGCTTCCATAATAAAGGACCTTGAGGGCAGAGTTCACCAACTGATGTCAGAGGCCGATAAAAACATGAAAGCCAAACAAGCTCTAGAAAAGTCCAAGATGGAGTTAGAAACCAAGCTGGAGCGCTGTACTCAGGACCTGCAGGATCTCCGAGAAAGGTCCTTCTACTCACATTTATTTCATGTTCACACAGACTTCTTCAAAAGTGTCTGATCAGCAAAAACCAGGATAAGAATACACTGCACATGCTATTTCTGTGTGAGAAATGGATATCAAAATAATATTAATTTTTTTTTTGTATATATGTACATTCTACTTCATTGCTGTTGGAATTCCTAGATGTTAAAACAGACATACTATTTTTATCAAGATTTATACATGCATTGTGCTCTACTGCACCACATTCATGAGGAAATGACCATATTACAATTTGTAAAGAAACGAAAGACAAAAACACCTGAAATGTGAATATTTTGAAATACTGAAAGTATGTGGTTGCTGTGTACTGCAATAAACTTTCATTGGTCACTTACCATCAGAATGCTAAAGAAGAAATGAATCATGTATGATTTTACTCGTAATATTTCACCAATCCATACTTATGGTGTTGGTTGTTATTATGTATTATATGCTTTCACAGATACAGTAATCTGGAAAAAGAGCACCAAAGGACAGTGGAAACTAGTGAACAGGAAATGAGGACTCTCAAAAACAAGATGGATGCCAGTCTGGAATTCATGAAACAGGAACACAACATTGCGGCTGCTAAGGTAAGCAGGGAATGAATGGAGCTGAACGCAGCACAGGTGGGAGAGGGTGGTGTGTAAATGCAAACTCTTATGGAGCAACTCTCTTCAGTGTAGAAATTACAGATAAAGTGTATGATGTAAGAGATTGTAAGAACTTAAGACAATGTTTCAGGCTTCTGATTCGATATCGGAGTTAGAGCAGTCATTGGATCAGTACAAACGGTCACTTAAAGATGCCGAGGAACAGCGCCAGAGACAAATGAGGGTGAGACAACCATTTAATGAAGCAGTAATATTTCTCCTGCATTTTGATGACTAAGATGTGTTGAATTCTTAATCAGCTGATCTCTTTATAGCAGATTTTTTTCTCTGTTACACTGATTTCCTTTCCTGTTTTCTGTAGTGAGTTTTTTTTTTACAACATAACATTTTTTTATTACAGAATTTTGTTCTTGCATTTCTAAGATAGCTCTAAAATTTGCTTAATTACCCTCAACTATTGTACAGACCGATTCTTGGTTCTAAGGAAATGCGTGCTTGCTCTGGTTGTCTTTTACATTTACTAACTTTAAACTTTTAATTTGTCATAGTTGCATTTCATCATCCTTAATTTTTGACAGGAATTGGAACAAAATCATCAGCAAGATAAACTACATTTGGAAAATCTCCATGATAAACAGGTATGAACAGGGTGTTTCCCGTTTGTAGACAGCAACCAGAGCTTGATTTGGATTTACATTTCATCAGAGTTTGTGTTCCTTGTAACAAAGGGAGATTTTTTGTTGTAATGTCATCACTATCATGAAATTATTTTATTTCCTACATGAATTTTTTTTTTATTTTTAGCTTATAAACAAACAAATTTTTCTGTAAAACAAAGATAGCTAATAGGCTAGTAGATCCTAATTTGGACTGTAATTTAAAATTACATGAATAACAGTGGTGTTCATTTAAAATAAATGAGATCAAATTTCAGTGAATCGTATAATTACGATGTACATGAAAGATATCACAAACCACGATTCCTGCGATTCTTCTTTTGATTTGATAGCCAAAAGTAACTATTTTTGTAACTTGTCTCACTTCAAAACTTATGGACAGTATGCATTTACCATGATTACATTGAGATACATATATGGTAGCTTCCTATATATTTATGAGTGGAATTATTAAAGCTTAATTTCATGAGAAGTACCACTTGCAAAATAAAATTTCTCACTTTCATTTTTATGTTGCCGAAATACATGTAAAAACTCAATAGTCCACTCACGAATTCATATTCTCATGATTTGACTTTTGCGAGTCATTTTATGATATCAAGTACTTGCATAAAATAAGGAATGTACAGTAAAAAAATTTTTTGGAAATATTGGTATAGTGTTGGTTGATGCATTGAGTTATATGATGTCAATTCTAAAAGTTGATATTTTTGACTAGGTCTTGAGGGAAAAAGAAATTTTTTATTACTGAATTTCGTTGTCCCATTATCCAAAAAATTTGACAAATTAACGTCATCATCACCATTCACTAACAGACCCTCAGATCACAGCATGGTGTGCAACACCAGTTTTTGATTTTTGAGCGTGTGTTCTTTTCTAGCTTTTCTTGTTTCCTGCTATCAGACTTCAAGTCAGAAAATTTTCAGAGGAAATTCTGGTTTCCAATTTAGAAACAGTAAGATAGTGCACATGCACTTGACTTGATCAAAAATCTATATTGTGTGAACTAACAAGCATTTTAACAGAGCTTGCTAAACTTACTTGAAACTTAAATGAGAAATAAGTGGACTGCTTAAGAGAGCCCTATGGTCACCTGAGAGGGCTTTTGGTGAATTAAGTGATTGCTTATTGGTAGTAGACTGCCTCAACAGAGGAATAGTTTAATTACTAAAACAAACTGGTGAACTTTTATGTGGTAAATTAATTGAAAGAAAATGATTTGTGATATTTGACCATAGAGCATTCTTGTTGAAACATTTTAACACACCCTTGATCAAAAGTCTATTAATCCTGATGATAAGTTTTCTTTTACTGCAAAATTTTGTAATCTAATGGATACAACAAGCATGAAATCAATAGTACTAGTTTGTGACAGAAATATATACAAGTAATAGATACAGTACATATCTGTGTGTTACAATTAACATTGACCAAATATATTTAGTGTAGCGAGTGAACTGGTGTAAGTTTATGTTGTCAAGGTTTTCTTCATGTACTAGTTAATAGGAATGGATTGTTCTTAGGGGGGAAAAAAAGTGAGTACTTGGTAAGTTTTCAGTTTATTAAAACACCGTCTACTGAGTTTTTGAAAAGATATGTAGGAAAGAAAAGCTCATACCTGTATGTCAGTCCATTGTCTGAATCCTTGTATTTTTAGGTGAGAGGTTTAAGAAATGAAATGGAACAGACAGACCAAGACAACCAGAAAAAGATCAAGAAACTGGAGGAAACCATTAGGTGAGAAACTGACTGGTGTGTAGAGTTTTGAGGTCACTGAAGGAGGGGGTTGAAAATTCAACATTTTAAGGAGAAAATGTGCTGTATTGTGTCACATGCAAACCATGTAATACATTGTACTGAGGTGTCACTACCCTTTATGTACTGCATGCAATGGTAGATACTGGTAGACAGTTCATGACTGTTTAATTTATAGAGATAAAGAGGACGAAGTCAGACGACTACAGGAGGTCAACAAGAATCAGCTGATGCAGTCAGAGAAATCCCTGGAGGAGTTTAAACTACAGGTGGAGAAGAACCAGACCAGGATGTATGATGAAATGAAACAACAGGTGAGAAACCAGGAAGTTGGGGAGGATGTAGCATTTATCATGACGATGTGTGGACTTGTTTTATTGTATTCAAAATTGAGAGCATTTGGTGAACAGGAACAATATGTATGTATATTTTGTCAGAAATTTGCAACCACACCAAAGCTGCCAGATTATAATGTCACGTAAATAAGTACTGTACACATACATACCTGTACATTATGTTGGTAATAACTTCCCCTTCAACTGAAGAGCCATTGTTTAATCCTTTTAAAGATTTGGTCTGTGTTTCAATATTTGGTTAAAAGGGGCCTTTGTGGCCGAGTGGTTAGAGCATCGGGCTCAAAATCACAAAGCCTCTCACCTCTGTCAGCGCGTGTTCGAATCTCGGCCGCGGCGTTATGTGAGCAAGTTTGCCAGTTTACTTGCGGAAAGTCGGTGGTCTCTTCCCAGGTACATTTGTATCTGGGTTCTCTCCTCCACCAACAAAAACTGGACACCACCAGATAACTGAAAAATTGTTGAGTGTGCGGAAAGCAATAAATAATCAATGAATCAATCAATCACTATTTGGTTAAGCAAATTTAGGAAGGTAACTCCTTAAACTTTTCTTACATTATGAAAAAGCACTCCCATTTCACATCACAGTGGCTTCAGCTTCTTAAACATTTTGTCACTGTGTGCTGTAAATGATTGAATATGAAGTAAAGATTCATTGTTTGTTTTATAAATTAATTATTAATTCACACACTTAAAGTCTTGAGATTTCATTATGGCTATGATTAAAACTTTGAAATCTATTTAGAATAATCGATTTGATTTGAATTGCCAACTAATGGTAGTATTGTTAATTGCCAACTAATGGTAGTATTGTTAATTGCCAACTAATGGTAGTATTGTTAATTGCCAACTAATGGTAGTATTGTTAATTGCCAACTAATGGTAGTATTGTTAATTGCCAACTAATGGTAGTATTGTTAATTGCCAACTAATGGTAGTATTGTTAATTGCCAACTAATGGTAGTATTGTTAATTGATGTATGGGTTATGCTTATAATTATTTGTACGTGTATTTCAGATGGAAAGAGTAGAAAATGATTTGAACAAATCGAAACAAGCCAGAGAAAAACAATGTCGAGAATTTTCAAAACAGATTGACGAAGAGAGAAATCAACATGAAAGAAAGGTCGAGTGACTGGTTTATTTAATGTTGTGGAAAATGTTCTAAGATTTCAAAAGTACTGGCACTAATTGACAAGGAAATGAATTTGATTTTCAATTTTTGTTTCCAAAAATTATTTGAGTGGACATTGTGAAAGTTAATACTCAGTTACAAAGATGTGAATTTCTTTCTGCAATTTCACAAGAGCCACACTTAAATTTTAGTCACGTGTTACAAATTATGAAGCATTTTGTCTCTCCATTGAGCTTGGTTGTTTACATGCTTAAAAAAAAATTGCATATTGCAAATCATCAGAATTCACCTGTCTTTCTTCTGTCCTTGTAGACTGTAGAACTGAAAATGGCGCTGGAGCATGAGAAAGCTCAGATGTTGAAAGACTTCCACACTCAAAAAGAAATTGTTATCTCTGAGCATGAGAGGGAGATGGACAATCTTAAAGAAACTCATCAGAACGAGTTATATGAACTGAAATGTCGAGTTCAAGAGAAGCAAGACAAAGACTCCAAGGTAAGAAGTGATGAGTTTTTTATTCTTTTTCATGATTATTATTTCATCATCTAGTTGGTATCCCCTTGTTCATTATTTTGGAAGTAGGATGTGCTGGGTATGACAAGATAAAACTTTTCTGCAACACAATAGAGATTTCTGTAGCAAGACTTATTCAGGTTTGTTTTGCTATGCATTACAGAAGATCATTCAACATGAGCGACAGATTCAGGAATTACGAGAGGAAGTGGTTCAAGCTAATCAGCTGAGGAAACAACAGCTGGTGGAACTCGGACTGCTCAGGGAGGAGGAGAAACAGAAAATGCTCCGAGAACACGAGTCAGAGGTGAGTCCATGGACTGAGACCATGATCCACAATCAAAGAAGTAAAAACTAAGCTCCGTATTGTTGGTCATAGTTTGTGTTGAAATGATTGTATTTTAATTGTTTAATATAAAACAGAGAGTTAAGGATTGGCTTTTTATTGAAATGCTTGTAATTTAGTCAATTACTGATGTGTAACCAAATTATGATGAATTTGATGATCATATCAAATGTTTATTTATGTGAGTTCATTGACTGTGACAGGAACAAAGTCATAAAAGAGTGTCAAAATTCTACAGTATGGAAGTTATTATTGCTTGTAGTTTGAAATGGTTGTACTTCAATCAATTATTGGCTTTTATCAAAAATTGCGAAAAATTTTGATAATTATGTCCAATATTTATGCATTCCAAATGAACAGAGAGATTTTGAATGAAACTTAGATAAGGAGAATCCAGATTTTCTGCCATGTTCCAGATTTGTGAGGAATTTCTGATGATGATTATGTTAAGCACCTAAATGATAATCACTCATGATTGACAACATGTTTCATCTTTTATCAGGAAATTTCATCCTCAAAACTAAATTTTTGCTATTTATTAATTAGAAAAGTGATCTTAATGAGGGGTATTTACATTTCTTAGGTGACAAAATTGCGATCTGAGATGGAGCAACAAAGGTTAGATCTACAGAAAACCCACAGCACAGAGCTTGAAAAGATGCTAGAGAAAGTAAGTCAGGCTTCTTTATTTCCATATTTGAGATTTTTTTCTTTCTTTAAAATCATAAACATTCTCCGTTTTACTTGACCACAAACTTACCTTTTAGACAAATGTTCGGCTGAAGGACATTGAGAGAGAGTACAACGAGAGGGGTCAGAAAGCAACAGAGACTATCGGGGAACTGCAGGCGAACATAAACCATCTTAGAGATGAGGTCAAAAGGTCAGTGTGGTGAAAGACATGAAGGTTAAAGTTTCATGGTGACAGTGGTATTTGTGCAGACATGGAAGAATCACATGGTTGGAAAGTGACACATTGTGAAAAAGGGGACTAGGGAGACTGACTTTTGACGATAAGTATCAATACTGTTTATGACACATGGTACAAATATGTCTCTTCCTTTTGACAGGGTTCGGGATGTGGGAGAGAAGAAATGCCAGGACATTGAACATCGGTATGAAGAGGAGAAAAAGTCAGTCAAGAAACAGTACAACAGCAACATGGATGTAAGTTTACAAAACTGTAGAACAAGCATAGAGTAAATATCTTATGGAAATATATAAAGATGTGTTCTCTATCTACCTTAACATTAGATCAATCATAGAATATATTTATATGTTGTACAGCGATAAGAGACATACTCTATATAATTATCTATATTTATGTCATTATTAGACTGATCATGGAATAGAGACTGTAGATTGGGAAATTAACACAATGGTTTTAATTTCACTATATTCATGATTTATTCTTCTGCAAAATTAAACCCATTGTGAATAATATATTAAAAATATTGGAATTTTAAGAGTAGATTTTCCTATGATGTGAAATTACAATAATCGCAACTATGCCCTTGTAAGAAATTTCAGAACAGTGGAATTAAAGCAATGTACAATATACATGTAAATATCTTATAGCAATAAGACGTGTTCTCTGTTGCATCAGCTACATGTACATGCAAAATTCAGATATGATTAGTAATTTTGTTCACATTGACAAAGGTTGAGAATGTCCATTTACAGTGTAGTGATGCCTGGGTTTTGCTACATTTCTGGGGTAGAGTTAAAGACCTCCATGTATAAAGAAATGATGGAAATTTTTGTTACTTTCAGAGTCTACAACGTGAAATAGATTCACAGCAGGCTCGAAATAGGCAGCTAGAGCGAAGACTTGAAAATGCGGGAGCAGACCACGAGGAAAAGGTGAATTTTTAAAATAGAGAAACCTATGAGTTTTTCTGTACCATACTGAAACAGCAAATGAAATCAGTAATGGGTGATCATATACTTGAATACAGCTTCATTTAACACACAATTTTTCTTTCAGATAACACACTTGAAGTTGTCGTTTGAAGACAAATTGAGAGGACTTGTTCCTTCATCTGTTCGACAGGTATATAATGCATGATGCCGATCAAATGATAGAAAATAAATTTATTTGATTTATGTAACATTTGATAACTGTTACTGTAACAAAGTGCATTGTAGGCAACTTAATTGATATAGGTGTTATTTGGTAATTTACTGTGTAACAAGGTGTATTACATGTAATTTAATCAATTGTTATAGATGTTATATGGTAACTGTTTACAGTGCTACTGGATCAATTGATATACTTTATATTTGGTAACTGTTTACAGTGTGGTTGATATACTTTGTATTTGATAGCTGTTTACAGTATGGTTGATGTTTAGTAACTGTTTACAGTGCAGTTGATATTTGGTAACTGTTACAGTGCCATTGGATCAATTGATATACTTTATATTTGGTAACTGTTTACAGTATGGTTGATATACTTTGTATTTGATAGCTGTTTACAGTGTGGTTGATGTTTACAGTGCAGTTGATATTTGGTAACTGTTACAGTGCCATTGGATCAGTTGATATACTTTATATTTGCTGATTGTTTACAGTGTGACTGAATCAGCTGATATCCACAATATTTAAAAGGTTAACAGTACAACTGATACTTCTTTCCTTCCTATTTTTTTTAAAGGAACTTGAGGACACTATTACAGCCCTAAAGTCCCAGATTAACTCCCTACAACAAAAGACTTTGATTCTACAGGAGGAAGTGGATGTTAAAAACAAGTACCCCCTTGGCCAGTTCTCATCAAGTTCCCCCATCAAAGCTGTTTGATGATGAGTCTTATTGTGAATCCTTTGGTTTTCATGTGTACAGAATTTTAGGTTGTCAGTATTACTTTGAAAACTTTTTTTCTCTTATTTTACATGATGTGTTTTAATCCTGAATGGAAGGAGATTGCTGTAAAATGTGCTGATGACAAAGACTTTAACTGTGATATTTTTACGCAATTGTTTGCCACACTTAATTCTGTAATCCATGTGTATGTTTTCATTAATACAGGCAATATTCAAGTAACTTGTGCTACTCAGTTCACCGATTCTCTTTAGATATAATTTGTATATCGTAAACATTACCCCATTTACAGCGTTATTGTTCTAACACAAAAGGTATCTTAAATTGCATACACATGCACCATTTTATACAAATGACATATGTGGTCTCATTCGATTGTATATTGTTTAACATCCTGCTCGAGAATTTTTCACTCATGGAAACGTCTGGTCTAATTTGAGAACATTTTACCAGTCACCATTTGTCCAACCCTCAGATGAGGACAACGGACTATAAAACGGATATGATGATGATGATGATGTGACTTTGAATAGATTTCCATGGATTTACTAAATGTAACAGACAGTTACAATGTATGATCATACCATGAGACTTCGAAGCAGTTGCAACAAACCCTGAACAATATCTGCATTTTTCATGTGTCCATGTTGTTCCCCCATTGTTGATAACAACCTACATTTGTACGTTACCGTGACAATTGTGTTGATTGACTAATCATTTAAATGAAGACATTCCACGTATCCTAGTAATCTGTATTTTACATGAAGTATGGACAAAATTTCCAATACACTAGACCCTAGAAATACAACTATAATACATGGTGATGTCAAATATATAGGTAGCCAAGTCCACTTATCTTTTTTTTTTTTTTTTTTTTTTTTTTTATAATTTATTCATTGTACACGCAAGCAATTGTTCTGACAGGGTACATCTTAATTAATTTGTAAATTCTGTATTCAAATACTGTACCAAGAATATTTCTCCTTGATGAGTTAAATATCTCTTATTTACTGGTTGAATATCTCTTTGACTGGCTGAATACCTCTTATTTACTGATTGAATATCTACTGGTTAAATATTTCTCCTTGACTGGTTAAATATCTCTCCTTGACTGGTTAAATATCTCTCTCCTTGACTGGTTAAATATCTCTCTCCTTGACTGGTTAAATATCTCTCTCCTTGACTGGTTAAATATCTCTCCTTGACTGGTTAAATATCTCTCCTTGACTGGTTAAATATCTCTCTCCTTGACTGGTTAAATATCTCTCTCCTTGACTGGTTAAATATCTCTCTCCTTGACTGGTTAAATATCTCTCTCCTTGACTGGTTAAATATCTCTCTCCTTGACTGGTTAAATATCTCTCCTTGACTGACTGAATATTTCTCCTCAACTGATTGAATTTCTCCTCGACTTCTTGAATATCTGTACTTTATGGGTCGAGTATCTGTACTTTACTGGTTGTAAACTGAAAAATGATGACTTTCTGTGCTGTGTAGGACATTGTTGATAGTAGGTCATGTCCAATTTCAGATGCAAGTGATCTCCCTAACAAATTTTACATTGATGCGTAGCGGAAATGTACATGTATACTACATGATAGATTGCACAAGGTGAAGGAAACAACTGATTTACAAACATAAATGTGAAGTGAAATAGTAACTAAGGATGCCAACATATATTTGGTACTTAGCATTAAAACATACTGCTTATTTCCTACAACAGCGACTCGCAAAGTTTGTTGCATTATATAGAACTACAAGTACCTAGCTTTACTACCTTTCACGCATCAAAGTTTTTAGAAATTTATCTCCAGAGAAAACATCTGTAAAGTTACTAAATTTCAATCTCATGAAGTTGGCAGTTTTTTGTCAAGGGGTATCTTGTTATTTTTTAAGTATCTATTTTTATGATTTTTTTTTTCCACATAGGTTTAGTATTAAAATTTTCCTCTCCCCAGAAATTGTAAATTCTAAGTCCATTGTGTAGTTCATTATATTCACTGTTGTTAATGTTATTTTTGTTCAAGTGAAGTCCCTTTACCCTATATTATGTTAATTATGTACATGTTTATTTATATAATAAAAATGTTTCATTGTGCTACAGTATGTTGTTTTTGTACCAGATTCTTTGGGTTGTGCACTTTTTTTTCAAAACCCTGACTACTATTTTAACACAGTATACAAAAAAACCCATAACATTGTATAAAGATTGGTAGGGTTAGGTTTGAAAAATTTGTGAACTTGTGAGCAAATAATTTTCATGCCCAGTGAATGCCAATATTCACCAATGCATGTCCAATAACCCCTTTCTTGTGTAGATTTTATACAAGATTAAAATATTTGACGCATTCAAATCTCGTGCACTATTTGATCTTTCTGTTGTGTATGATATGGATATAGTTTCAGAATTTTATGTTGGCAATCTGTCATCACCATCAAATTAATGATCGTGCGAAAATCCACACAGTACACGAAATACAGTTGGTCACAGTCTTTAAACTGCACTTTAAGATACTAGCTGCAACCGCCTCTAATGATGATTAGACATTGAAAGTAAACCAGTAATGCTAGGTTTTTATCTTTAGCAGTAGTATATCAATAATAGTTCATGACAAAAACCATGTACAAGTACCTTGACTTGGTGTCACCTGTGTATTTACATGTAATGAAAATAAAACAATTAATTTTACAAGTTTATTGTAAGCAAGATATTTAAATTTGATCATACAATTAAGACAAAATTAACACAGATTTACATAGTGTACAGTTGAACAGCCTTATGGTGTGTATGCTACGTGACTACAGAGAAGATGAACAATATATGATTAAACAATTCAAAAGTAATCATTATACATGTAATAAACATGGAACCAAACACTAACATGAACATTCAAGAAGTCAGTTCTGAATTCACGGTACTTGTACATTGCAGTCTTCATTAAAAAAAAGAAGGAATTTGTCTTAATACTTTTACATGTAAGAAATTTCATCTTGTACACGTAACTAAGCACTTCATCTGAGCAGAAAAAATAGTTCACAAGAACTTGCAGATCACAGAACAATAAATATCAAGCTAACATTTCTTACTCGGAAGAACCTGGATTTTTGTTTTTAGAGGTACAATGTTATCCAAGAATGTTAATGCTGTATAGAAACCGGGCCAGTGATCTTTTAAAAAAATAAATAAACCACAATCCCTTAACAAAATATGAAATTCTCTTTCTCAAGATCTGAAGAAAAAACATGCATTCATTTTTAAGTAGTGAACTGTTCAACTCTCTATAGTGTTTTCCCCACGTTGGATGCTGCACCATTTCATTTGCTAACTGCTTTTTTTTTCTAAAATATATTGCTCAAATTTTCACTTCTTTCCAAACATTTAATAGTATCCATTAAACACCACTGTAGATCCATAACAGCATTAGTTTACAAAACTGTGCATATTAATGAAAAACTTCATTCACACTTTCAATAACAAATATATACACACCTCTGAATAATGGTCCCAATTGATACGTTATGAATCGTGAAGTATTAAAGAATTTACAGCAGTGAAAGTTGTTTGGTGACAAATAAAATATAATGCAAAAAAAAATAATCACTAAACAACATGGTGCAAGTTAACTATTGAGAAATTATTTACCCCATTGAATGAAAAGATGCAAAATATTCACATCAAATAGAAAATAATAAAATAAATTTGTGAAAATTTGCAAGAAAGGAATTGTAGGTCTATATTCTCATTATAAATAGATTCCATGTTATAAGATTCCAATAAACTAGCCATTCTTTTCTTGTTAAGGTTGTGGAATAATTTGTCCATTGAAATTGTCTCGTAGTTTTCCAGCTTAAAATATCGATGGGCATTTGTACTCTCTCTGGTATGCCCCCCCCCCTATATATATATATATACCAAATCTACTTGAGCACTACATTGCACATTACAGATAATATTTTTTGAGATCCAATATAATCAACTAAAACTAATTACTTGAGCAAAAAAAAAAAAAAAAGAAAAAGAAAAAAAGAACAGATTTTCTGGTACACATCAGAGTTCACTGGACACAGTTTTCATCACTTTTTTTTTAAAAATTTCTGGCCACATTTATAATGTCTCGCAGTAGACGTTACCCATTTATAACAGATAACGTGTCCCATTCCTGCTTGTACAAATTACAAGAATAAATCACAAACATCCACTGTTTGCTTAAAGCAGCTGACCCTCACATCTAATAAAGAATTATGATTCATTCAATCTTCCACGTGTACAAATCTTGAGAGATGACTCTGCTTGTACAAATCAACAAAGATGAAACCACCAACATCTTACTTTCTTAAAGCAACCAACATTCATACTTAATCCATTCAATCTTGCATTTTAGATATAACTCTCCAGCAGGAACAGCCTCGGAGAAAACATTAAAACATTACCGACTTCCGAGGGTATTTTGAACACAAGCTCCACTACATGGAATTTTCTCTCACTGTTACTAAAGAAGTCGCAACTTGGTTATCCTTACATAAATATGTCTGGAAATACATCTGTAAATCTGTGTAGCTTCAGGAAATTATAATCACAAGAATATTATATAACGAACTTGTATCGAAGGACACAGATCAATGAGTTATTCTTGAGTAGTCAATACCAAAAAATACGTGCATTGATACACTGGTGTAATGGCTATCTGATGTAAAAAGACTACAGTGGATATCTGAAGCAGCAACTTGGGTATAAATAACATATATATTAAATCTTTTAAAAAAAAATGATCAAAGGACTTCGACATGTGAAGCATACAATACATTATCCATGCATTTAACTGATATCCCTCTTTCAAGTCAACAAAATAACTGATTCACAGATAGCATGAAATTTCATGGAGTTTATACAAGAATATTCATTGATGATGCATTTATTTCTATATATGAACTGAGAAAATTGTTTAGCCATGCTGGCAAATGTTTCATCCTGGGATACAAATACTAAAAAACTTCACTACATTCATAGGTCATTGCACAAGATTAAATTTTTGCTCCTTTAAAAAAAAAAAGAAAAAGAATTGGATGTTTACATAAGTGGCTTATATACAATGCAAGTACCACATATTTGATTGAGAAACTCCTTTTGACTTTGTTCAATACAAAATATGTGTTTAGACACCAGTATTTGGGGATTTAGAATAAAACAACATGAAAGAGAAAGAGCGTCTGTGTTGCATTCTACATATTCTGTTATAATACCAGCAGCAAATTGTAAAGCAGAACACACATCACATGGTTAACAATGCCTCCAGTCAAGTGTGGTTTATTCTGGTCCGGGAACCAGTCCACTCAATGGTCAGAGTACAGCACCGAGGGATACACTTCAGATTTCACATCCATTCCCACTTCTCGCTTGCTCTGTTCATTCAGCAACACATTCACCCATGGTAAATTGTGATATCCCGGTTTTATCTTGCATTCATTGCCTGCTGTATGGCTACAACAGAATAAAATATTGGATCTAAACAAAATTCACTATCATCACATTACAGAAAAAAGTAGTGCTTATGGTTTACAGTAAAACACTAAAATTGGGAGTTTTATCACAGGAGGGCATCTCTCCCAAGTATTATGTACACATAAACACAAACTCGCACATACACCTTGCACTATCATAATGCATCAATCTTCTCAGAATCTAGAATACCTGCAAGAGTACAGATCCTAGATCATCCATTTATTTCTGTGTATTTGACATGCTAAACAATAATCATACCAGCAATGATCTCTAACTTCATCTTGTTGATTTCTTGTCTCATTTCTGTGAGGATTTCCTGTTTGAGAGATTCTAGGTCACTTGGCCCGTTACTGGTCCCTGCAGATGATGACGACGGGGTGGTTTCCTGACCCGTTAATGAAGACTGGCGTCTATCGAGAAACACAAGATTCTGTAATTTGTCCATTAAAGTGTTTGCTATGATGTTTATTTTTCCAAAATAACAACATTACATAAAAGTGATGATTTACACATACTTCCTTCAATAAATATTCTGAGTACAAAAATGATTCTGATGAGTAATTCTTATAACTAATGTTAATGGTTAGTATGCCTTTTCATTTAATTTAAGCAGTTTTACAAGATTTAAAAGCAGAATAATGATTTTATGGAAGTTGTTGGTATTTGCCAAGGCTTTTTATTATTTACATGTTGTATCAATATCAAGTGAACAATTTCCATTAGTACATTTCTGAAGAAACTAGGGTACACCATAACATGTTTCCAAAGAAGTACATACATTAAGCTGAAGTTCATTTTAAATAGCAATACATTCACAGTACCTGTGTTATTATATGTATGTGTGTGTGCATGTATAAATGTATACACACACAAAGTTAAACCTTGAAGTGTGGGGGAATGATAAAACTTAGAGATACCTGGAGAGGTAGGTGTGTGTGTGTGTGCGTGTGTGTCAGCAAAGCACGGGTCAGACCTAGAATTTAATAAATTTTAATATGAAGTGTCAATTTAATGTAACATAGTTCAACAAATTTTGAATGTTTCTGCTTGTCATTTCCTCTCAAAATGTTCAGTAACTAGTTCAAACTGTAACGGAGACTATTACAGATGCTCCCCAAGTGCCCCCCCCCCCCTTTTTTTTTTTTACAAAGTGGTGCCATTTTGTTTGGTTAAGTTCTATTGAATCATTCACTCTACACTTTAATTTAGAACTCTATAACTTTCACTTTATTTCCCTGAGACATCAGAAAGATATGCAAGTTAGAGCCACTCAAAACACCTGAATGTGCATGCACTTGCTGGTCAGTAATTTTGACCAGGTTAATCCGCTATGCATCTAAAAAAAATATTTACAGTATAATTTTAATTTTAATTCAATGAAAAGCAAGAAAGTTTTAGATGTCACCCAATCAATAAAGGGGAACCGCATCTGCTTTAATTAAGTGATTTTGACCATGTCAGTCAATCTCAGTATGTAGTCATACAGTCTACTCCACTTCCAATGAAGTCCTTTATATTGAACTATCTGTTATATTGAAGTGCATGTTTTATGACTTGAAGTCCATTTCATCATGAAACAATTCAATTATTGGTGTTTTAAGTATCATCCAATCAAAATTCAAAGCATGTGTTTATGCATACTGGTAATTTTGATTGGTACAAAATCTTAAACTATATCTGCAACCTACATTTCAACACACTTCATTGAAAACTAAAATTGTAAAAGACAAATACTTGATTTTTGATGTTAAAAGACACATTGCAAGTACATTTTTTTGCATGTGAATTTGATTTGATAATTTTTGTTTACATCATTCATTAGGCATTAATATCATATGCATACAATATAAATTTCATTTGATTGAGTCTTTTCTAAGAAATTTATGGCCATTTTAATACATAGATCAAATGTGTATTCATACACACACAAGTATGACACACTTGTGTTGATGTCATGGCTGTGTCAAATCCAAGACATAAAGATAGGTACTGATTGCTTCTTTGCCAAATACTCAGCATTTAGAAGAATTACATGTCTTTCCGATATGACCTTAAAACGGAGATTCTGTGTGATGGCAGGCATTTGCATATTACAGAACCGTAACTGCTACAACCTTGAGCACTAAACATATGTCTAAATTTCTAAAAAATGTGTGGTACTTCACCACAACTGATGTCTCAATATGTGTGAAAAATTCTCGACAGGACGTAAAAACAAATAAATAACCAATAATCATTCAACAGGCATTGGTATCATATACCAATAGTACGAATTTCTTCCATGTTTGCATCATGTACTAGAAAGTGATGGCAATTTTGAAATTGTCTAATCAGAATTTAGCACACCTTCATGCACGTGCTGGTCAGTAATTTTAACCAAAGGAAATGGTAATGAGAACCAAGATGCATCTACAGCATAGATTTCAAAAGATTATCTATATTGTGAATATCTTCCCACCCCCTTTATTCGTAAGAAAGTTAAATATGTTTTGGAATTACTGAATCAAAATGAAGCACACATGCATGCATGTGCAGATTAGTGATTTTGATCATACTAATCAGTTTAGAGTCTAAGATTTACCAAAGATATAAATTTCAAATGATTTCATGGAAAAACCAAAAGGTTGGACTGATTTCAAAGTTTGTACACAAAAACAAATCCATGTTCAGAGAAAATAACATTCATTCTGCACATCTACAAATAATATACTATCATCCTAAAAAAGTTGTAAAGTTTCTGAGAACAATCTCGGACCAAAAAAAAAAAAATTAAAAAAAATAAAAATTAATAAATACCTTGACATTACAGAGGTATATAAGATTACCATGTTCAAGATACCAGGGTTTTCTTTAATCATTTATATAGTAAATTTAGTTTGAACCAAGAGAGATATCTGTGATATTCAAGATATCAGTGTTTGAGATACCAAAGGGCAATTGTGTGTATATTTATATATGGAATTCCATAAAAAAAAAACCCAAAACAACTGTGTTTTGCTTGTGCTTCACATGAAGAAAGTGCTAGTGTTAAATGATTATTTTTTATGGAATGTGTCAATCACATTTTCATCAGCCATCTATAACTGTACCATATCAACTTTTAATGTACACTGTATATATTGTTTGTGTGTGTGTGTGTATATATATATATATATGTGTGTGTGTGTGTGTGTGTGTGTGTATGTGTATATGTATATATGTGTGTGTGTGTGTGTGTGTGTGTGTGTGTATGTGTATATGTGTGTGTGTGGGGGGGGGATACTCAATAATAACAAAGAATACACTAAATATTGGAGAATTTTTGCCCAGAGTTACACTGAAATTTTGTCCTGCCATGCTGAAATACAATTTTGCCTCAAGTAAAAAAGTTAAATCCATCCTAATCCATTTTTCCTGTTCATAGCTTTAGCATAGTTGTCAATTTTAACCAATGAACACCCTTCACCCTGTATTTACCAAATTATGAAGTCTCTCATATGATCTTGCATATAGGAAGGCCAAATTCAAGTCATGTACAAACAGACCAAAAAAAAAAAAAAAAAAAACAACCATTACCCACCCAATCTTCAAATTTGGCAGCATATAAATAAGACTTAAAATTACCCAGTATCCTAATATGAATAAGAAATTCATCCAAAAGCTGCTTTTGTGTATTTAATTCCACAAGATCATTATTAAATATTTTTTGGAACTGGTGTTTATGTGATAGGACAATACCAGAATAAATGTACATATTATGCAATGTGTCAGAATGACACAATTTTTTAACATTCTTCAACAGAAGACACATGCAAGACTGAATAGAAAACAAGTTGAATAACATGAGTAACAAGAAGCTGGAATACAAACAGCATGAAATAGCATATAGTAAATACATTTTCCATTCATTCACAACAAACCCAAATGCACGAAGACTCTGCATAAGCCTATCTAATTGCTGCTCATCAGAACTAGAAATTGGGATGAAAATTGAATGAAATTGTTGCTGTGAATAAAACTCACGAAAACACTTTATTTATTGGAGTGCGTTTTTTAACTTCTCCTGAAATTCGATTTGAAATGTCTGTGGTGGAGGATGTTGTCCTGGCAAAATTCCTGGGAAGGGTACTAGCTGAACTATCAATACCAAGACGCATCAGGAATCAGACAATGACTAATCAGTTTCATACAGGTGTTTAGGATGCAACAAATAGGATGTGATTTTGTACGTATAGAAAACACAAAAGCACAATATGAAATCAAAAATTAGCCATTAAATATGCAAACAAAGCAATGCATTATTTCAGCCCAATTTCAAACATATAATGGATATAGATAATTTTTTAAGCTTAAAAACACTGAAAATACATTTGTACGCAAATGGACTGAATAATTGCTTACAAAAGCACACAAATTTCCAATGAAAAGAAATTTAACACAAGCCAAAACTTCAGAACCTTTGTAGAGGCTTACTTTCTTGCTGGTGTTGGTGAACTTGTGCTTCCATTCACGATCTTGGTTGGGGCAGGGGGTGGGGGGTGTGATCCCCCTCGCTTACTCCTATCCTCGGGGGGATTAGACACCTCGTTACTGGGCTACAAAATGTGATTCAAGAAATAAGGTTCAAGTCTTTCACAGTGACAAAGCAAATAAATCTGAAAATCAAAAAGGGGTTCTTCCTCATCCAAACATTACTTATAAATTCTATGAAAATCTTCTCAAGTAATCTCAAACTATTATGTGCCATAGAAAGTGCTATCATCTTATCAATAGTAAATATCAATAGTAAAAATTCTAAGTCCCATAACTCTGTAACAACAAAGCCATTTAAAGGGGTCTTCCTCTGTCTAATACAAGTATTTTGTATAATGTTTATGAAAATCTTTCCAAGGAAACTTGAGTTACTGTACGACATAGAAAGTGCTGATGGATGGATGGACAGACAGAGTTACTATGATGGGTATCTGCCATATGGCAGGGCTCTAAAAATTTTATTATCTCATTGTATTTTCTGTTATACATAAATATTTTCAATGTGTTATCATAATCAAAGGCCTGAAGGGACCTAGAGTCGACTCACACTTCATTGTCAACAATGGAATAGGTAATCTTCGAGGAGGACAATAGTAATCAAGGATGAAGAGTATTGTGTGTTGGAGGGATTTATATTTTAGTGCATAATGCCTATGTAACGTGATTAAAGTCAACTAAGTCATGACCACTGCCAAAATTTAAATTACATATCCAACATGGATATAAAGATACATTGCTAATTCATGATTGTGCTAAACAATCAGTGATGTATAAATGCTCAGAATTTGGAGGAAAATTATTATGTAGTCATACAGTACTTTATATCAAAACAGGAAACCTTCAAACAAGTACCACTGTGGTTGTGAGAAGATACCATCCAATGAAAAACAATTTCCAAATCAATAATTTTAGCTAAAACTTTAGTGAATGTTACAATGATTAGTGGAGTTTAAATCTGCAAGAAACATCACTGAAGCCCACTGCATTGTGAATTTCTACTCTTTTCACTGTACCAACTCTCAGTATATTTTTACAATTAAAATGCATCTACCTGTAATTTGACTTTAAGAACAAAAAATGCAATTGGAATAATTCATAATTACACAGGTCCAGCATCTCTATATTTAGTGGTACAGCTTTATTAAGCTATATAGCTGGATGAAGCTATTTGAAATAACTTGATTAAGCTTGTATTGAACTGAATTTCTTATGTGCAATGGCATATCCAAACAGTTGCATAATTTCTGAACATGACTATACTTTGAACTGACCACAACACTGTTCTAATTAGAGTTCATTACAACATTGTTTCACAAATTTTCATGAAAAAAGAATTTCTTTAGTACTGGTAACCGTCCACTACCCTGTGAGCATTGAAGCATGGAGAAGTATGATAACTTTACAATGTGGAATCTGATTGCCAATCCCTCATTCTTTTGATCCTCAACACCTTTTATTTCATGCTGAATATTAGATGATTTTTGCTTAACAATTTAATAATCCTAAACATTTGACAAATTAATATAATCCTAAACATTTGACAAATTAATAATCCTAAACATTTGACAAATTAATAATCCTAAACATTTGACAAATTAATAATCCTAAACATTTGACAAATTAATAATCCTAAACATTTGACAAATTAATAATCCTAAACATTTGACAAATTAATAATCCTAAACATTTGACAAATTAATAATCCTAAACATTTGACAATTTGGAATTAAATTCTTTCTATGGGACATACATGTAATTTAAAAAGTTTTTTTTTTGTTTACAATGTGTTTTATGGAGTACAAAGATAAAATATGTTCACTCGGTGAAATTCAAATTTTATGCTTTTAGAAAATGATTTAATAAAAGATTTGATATAGCTAAATCAAGCTACTTCAAAGAGCTTTACAAAGCTTCATAGTTTAAGAAACCTATATAGCTAAATATAAAGATCGTGCTTGACCTAATATACAGAAACTGCAATTTTTCCTCAATTTTCAGGCTGAAAAAAGGGGGTGCATATTATATACAAATACGTATTATATTCGGCAACAAATGGTAAAGAACGGAAAAGAAATGTGATACAGTTCACTAGATTGTTTACAACATATTTCCGTAGAAATAGTCACATGATTCAGTTTTCAACACTATTGATGAGGCCAAGATGGGGAGTACCACTTGGTTGTGATAGACCTATACCATTTTCAAATATTTACCATGCTTTTTCAACCTAAGAAAGCAAGATAATTACTATCTTTACTACAAAATATTTACCTAGAAAAATTAAAGCACAGGTTTAATAAACAGCATATACAGCTTATGAAGTCTGTGAAACAAGCACCTGTGACACACATCCAGGTATACTTAATTAGCATTCATCATGATTTCAGGCACATTATATTTGGTTCTTTCACTGTAATGATGAGACTTATTTAATCATACTGTTATAAAAATGACATTGTATGTTATGTATTCAAAACTTAATGAAGTTGTTCAAAAAAGCACATCAAATTTTGACTATCTTTATGTGCAGAATTTATTTGCTGTAGTTGTATGAATAAACCAAACAAAAAATTGTGAAATGCTGGAAATCTACATAGAGACAGTGGTGACAGCAAGGAGCATCTTGCTTTGAGAGCCAACTCAAAAATCAATACAAATATAAGGCTAAAAACACCTACCGTGTCACCCTGAGAAGCTTTCTTCCTCATGGCTAATTTTTTGGCGAGGTCACTCATAAAGTCACCTCCTCCTCCTCCTCCTCCTCCTCCACTGCTACCTGTGCTGCTAAGACTAGCACTGCTACTGTTACCACCACCATCTTCATGCTACAGAAGAAAAATACAACAATTCAACGATCATGTTTTGGCTTCCTCTGCCAATGTGTCCTAAAAAAAGAACAACTCAAATGTAACCACGAAATTGTAAATGTACATGTCATCAAATTTGGTATTGTTGCAAAGATTTTCTCACAAAAAATGCACATACTTAATACAAAAACAGTACCTCTTATGATTTGAAAGATATGGCTTATATTCTAATATTCTAAAAGTAGGTTGAAGGTAAATGTGAAAGTCACGAGGTCAAAGATTTTGATGTTTTGCCACAAGGAATACATATACTAAATGTGAAAGGTCTATCTTATGGTGTAAAAAATATGACAAAGGTTAAAGTTTTTCAAAAATTTCCAAAAACAAGTTTAATGTCAAGGTCACTAGATCAAAACAAACCTAGTGTCATTGGAAAGGTCTCCTCACATGAAATGATCAAGTTACATAAAAAAGCAGTACCTCTTACAATTTGAAAGATATGGCTTATATTTGAATTTTCTAAAAGTAGATTGAAGGTCAATGTTAATGTCACCAAGTCAGAGATTTTGTTGTCAATGGAAAGGTCTTACCACAAGAAATACATATACTAAATATGAAAGCTCTACCTCTCATGGTGTAAAAGACATATCCAAGGTTAAAGGTTTTTTTCCCACAGACAGACAGACAGACAATGCCACAAACTAGACAACCCTGAATCTTTGATTCTGGGGGCATAATAATACAATACCAATATGCTCTCAATCTAATTAAAACTTGATGTTAGATCTGCTCACACATTCGCATACAGACATGCACGGTAAGTTACATATGTGAGCGGATCTAACATATGAATTTTAAGTAGATCGATATGACCTACCAGTAATGTAAAGGCATGATGATGCTCTGAATGAAATATATCTAATTTCTATTAGAGCATGCTTACACATGATCAAAGCAAGTAGCTCAGTTTTGTGACAACATGTGCATACAAATGAATCTATTAATTAAGTAAATTTAGCAAAATATTTTAGAATGCTTTTAATATGAATAAACAAATTGGAATTTAAAATCTTTTTGGAATTGGCATTAATAATGAATTTTGTAAAATTTAATATGCCGGTTGTGTAAAATTCTAACATATACATTATCATTTCGATTTACAAGCATTGTACAACATATCACTACTGAATCTTTTCAGTGTAAAACGACATCAAGTCAATGTGAGTTAATAAATACAACATAAAAATAGAAAGTTAAGCATTTTATCACTTCACCTATTTTTACATGCCAATATCACTTCCTAATGCTACAACATACAAACTGATAATGACAACTAAAAACACACTTTTGTTTGTACAAGTACTAGTTACTTACAGCTGTTTTCTTTAGTTTAGCTGACTGTAGGGCAGCAGCTAACCCTCCACCACCACCGCCACCGCCTCCACCTCCACTTGAAGCCTTGGGGAGTCCAGATATTGGGGGTGGGGCTGGTGGTGCCCCAGGAACAGATGAGGGAGCTGGTGGGGCAGGAGGAGGAGCTGGTGGAGCTGGTGGAGCTGGTGGAACTGGTGGTGCTGCTGGTGGTATTGGTGGTGCTGCAGGGGCTGAAGGAGCAGACTGAGGTCCTGGTGGCTGAGGTGGAGCGTGGTGCTGTGCAGGGGCCACTGGTTGTGGTTCTCTGTACTGTGAAGGGGCTGTAAATATATACACACAGGTCTAGAGTTCAATGAAGCAACAATGAAGAGGTGCATCTTAAACAGTTAGGATGGATGGTCATAGTAATAAAATTAAGAACAAATTGGGGTTCGTTATAACTTCACTATTTAGCTTTAATTTCAAGATTTAGTTTTTCACATACTAGTACATGTAGTTTTTCTCACAGTGCAAGAATTATACATTAAAAGATCAGCGTTAAAATGAAACTGATGTTGGAGTCAGTCTAAATTTAGATATCTACATTTTTAATACCTATATAATTTTTTACAGGAAAGTTTTCTTACCTATCTAATTAGACTTACAATCCAATCACTTTTAACTTTTTAAAGTTATTATGTATTTCAAATTCATTATTTACTGCATTTATTCCATAACATAAACTGTGTCAAGTCAATCATAAAATCAAGAGGAATTAGTTTTATTAGGAACACTACATACATGTGAAGATCATAAACACAAAAGTCTTAAATAAGGTTAGTGCCCATATTAATCATAGATGTGTAAAAATAGTTTTCTTATGTTTACATATGGAAATGTCCTGTAGATGATAAATATAAAACTTACGAGCACCTCCAGAAGGATGTCTCTGATGTCTTTGATAGTCCCCAGTGCTGAAAAGACCAAACAAATACTTACACCATGAAATAGTCACCTAGAGAAATGGAAAGCTTATTGAGAATACGGTTAGAGCACTGCAATTTTCATTCACAAAGAACTACTCATTACTATGAATAACAAAATTCTAACTGCACAAAACAGATGACAGTAAAGGGAGATATTATAAGGTCATTATAAATGACCATTACTGTTTAAACAACTGGCATTGTTGGCCTTCACAGCAATAAAATAAAATATACTTCAGTAAGAAGTATGCAATTCAGAGGAAATTAATTGTTTCAGTCCTCATATTCACTTTCAGTAAATAAAGACAAAAAGTTTGAAGACCTATTTTCACACATCATGCATTCCTAAACCCAAATATTATTTCTTGATTTCTTTTGCTTTAGGAATAAATAACTGTCATGATTTTGTCAGATTGCTGCTGGTTATCTGTATTTTTTTTTGGGGGGGGGGTTAAATATATACACTATACCTCAGCAACTTATCTTACAGTATACCATTTAATCTCTGTTACACATGTTTTTTTTATACACATTTACCAGCATTATAGTCATTGAAAAACATCAGCAATTCTTCTAGATTCTGGTTTAATACAAAAATTCCTCTCCATGAAGTTAGTTCTAATATGAACACTCCCCCCCTCATCCTCCATGAACTTTGTTAAAATGATGACAAATTCTGGTTTAATATGAAACTCCCCTACCCTTCATGAACTTTGTTAAAGTGATGATGACAGATTTTGGTTGTCTATGATGCTGTACACAGGGAAATTTTCACCCAGATCATCAAAAAACAACTTCCTTCCATTTTAAATTTGCCAAAAACCAGTCTGAATAATGAGCAAATTAAATTCACCCAATTTGGATGTGGGCAAAAATTAAACAAGGGTGAAAGATGCCCTATATACACTTTAGAGACACAAGTGTTAACCCAGCTCTTGTGCAATCAAACGTGAACAAAACATAATTATTACAGTAACACGGTGAATGTGTGTGTGTGTGTGTTTCAATGCTGTTAGTAATATATAAATGTATAACTGAAGTATATAAAACATATTAAACAAAGTAACAACTTCATAAACTCCACACTCACTCTTCCTTTAGTTCACTGGAGTAAAAAATTTAATACAAATTCACAATCAACAAGTCATAAAACAAATATATCAAAGACTTCTGAATATTAACCATAAAAAAAATAAGTTAAATGACATAAAAATCACATATGTGTGATAAAAACTGCACTTTCGATAGATCTTCTCTTAACATTCAAGACCACACAAATAAAGGGAAAACTCAGTACGCCAGCTAACAGAATCTACAAGGATAGACTCAGTACGCCAGCTATCAGAATCTACAAGACTCAGTACACCAGCTAACAGAATCTACAAGACTCAGTACGCCAGCTAACAGAATCTACAAGGATAGACTCAGTACGCCAGCTATCAGAATCTACAAGGATAGACTCAGTACGCCAGCTAACAGAATCTACAAGACTCAGTACGCCAGCTAACAGAATCTACATGACTCAGTACGCCAGCTAACAGAATCTACAAGACTCAGTACGCCAGCTAACAGAATCTACAAGGGAAGATTCACTAAGGGTGACAGATTCTGAGGGTCATTTAAGTGTGAGTTGTACCCAACTACTATAGTGCTTTCATTTACCACAGTAAAATAAACAACCTTCATTGTTAGCTTTACTTACTCTGGTCCATTCTGCTGGGGCTGAGCCGGTACCCCTGGGGGAGGCATCACAGGGGGACCTGGTCTCCCAACATCTATAAATAAAAGATTTCACACAAGAATTGAAAGAAATTCTCCTCAGATTCATAGAGATACAAGCATATAGTGCTGTTTCATGTTCAGCAGTGTAGAATAAAGACGGACTTACTATTTTTTATGCTCAAAATACTTATAAACATACACGCAATATCTGGAGTATGAGTGCATTTTTTTTTTTTTAAATATTGTTTGTCATGCAGAACACATTGAAAAGGTTTTGACCAGACACAGGCTTACTTTAAATTCTATAGCCATGACTTTAATAGTCTTACTGTTTATAGTATCTAAAGCAGTAGCCATCGCCTGTGCAAAGCATTCTGCATCCTCCTTGTTGGCAAAGTTCAAACCATAAACTTGACGGTTATCTCGCCATTGATGAAATGTGGGTGTGGCTTGGTTGTATTTCAATCCACGTATAATTGCACAGTTGATGACCACCTGAAAAATAACACCATGGTGTTTAATACAACTCTCCCTTGACCCTTATATCCTCAGTCCATGATGTCACCATTTCACATAGAAATTTTCTTAAACAAATACAACTGACATTAAAAGGACTAATTCATAAGGAGGAAAATTTGTGATGACCTGGTGAAAATTTCTTACACTCAAATAAAAGTCAGTTTTCAGTAATAAGTAATAAAAAAATGTATGGAATACTATGATGTCCATATAGTGGATTAGTGATGGAGGAAGTAAAGAAATCTTTCAGGGCAATGATAAGTGCATCAAATGATGGTAACAAAAAATATATATATAAAACAGTTGCTGCTATTTTCATCACAAAACTTATACTGTTGAGAAGAAATGTGTAAGGTTACTTCTGTACTAATAAAACAAAGTGTGCACACACCTCATGGTCTTGTAACTTCCTGCCCACAACTCTAAATGTGTTGTTGGTTGTGTGTCGATATATCTGAACTTTGGAGAGCCCTTGTGATGTACCACTAGCCACCCATTTCTTTGCGGCATCATCATACAGCATGACATTGGCCCTGCCTGAAGCTATTGGGACCTCACTGAAAAGAACATACCAAAAATACAATACATTACTTTCACCGCATCCCTGAAGTCTGGTTAGTTAAAGGAGGATTAGTCTGTTAATAAAATTCATTGGAACACTATCTTAAAACTTGTCTGAATGGTTTGTTTATATACTTGTATGTTACAGTGCATTTCTGTCAACTGAAATCTTGAAGATACCGATGGCTTTCCAAAATAATGCAGAGTAGCCCAACCTAACATAATGTTCTTTTCTTAAATTTTTTTTTACCTTTCTGTTCTTACATACAAATGGGGTTAATTTGCATTTGAATTTAGGAGAGTCCACAAATCTGACCTCAGGGTCTAGTTGACAAATACAGCCATGATAATGATGATAATAATCCATTCAATTATCACCTTGAACAACACACACCATGCCTTCCCCACCATATTAAACCTACCTCAGAGAGTGGTTGGTGTGGAAGTACATATTAGCTGAAAAGTCCTTCATATTCCCTACATTTGAAAACTTGAAACTTGATAAATCTCAGTGAATCCCCTTGGTTTCTGAACACTCAACCACTTTGTACAACTTTAAAACAAATGTCAACGCTTTACAGTCTATTCATCTTTTAATTCATAAATGTACTTTATCAATGAACACAGTATTTCATGCATTGTACCAAAAACCAAAATAAAATCAACACTCTGAAAGACACTGTACATGGGTGATTAACCCCAAACAGATGGCTCAGTTGATTTTGGTGGTTGACATCTTATAACTAATTCATACACAACAATAATGATATCTTTTTCCTCCATCTGCCTTGACAATACACACCTGAAAATTCAATATGTAAAAATGTAACAATTAAATTACTACAAACTCTTACAAAGTATTATATTTCAAAATGTGGAAATATCTGATAATCATTACGTAATAATACTAAGACCACTATACTCTTTCTGTATTTCCTGTCCTGAATACGCCCGAGTAGATAACATGAAATGAGTGCACTGTGTTAGATAGATGTAACTGAATGTTAAGAAGTGTGATACATAATTCAATTTGTGATGCAGTTTTCATTTCCTGCTCTATTTTTGTTTTCAATAACATGCCATCTTTTTTTCAACAAATTTTTTGAATCCTAATTTGTGAGAATATTGTAGTGAAATTCTTCGTGATGTTTTAAGGCATTTACATTATAGATAAGAAATAACTATGTATAAAATAATAACTTAAATCCGAAGACATCAGTCTGCATCCTTTGTAAATATAATTTATTTGTATATATATGCTACAGTATAATTGCACCTATTAATCCTTGCTTCTTTCTGTAATGCCATTCCTCCCTCCCTTTTCCCATTGGACAGTCTTCACTTATCCCAGAAGTGTGAAGTATTAACTTGAAGTAATCCTATGATCACTCCATCTTTTAAGGATGAACTCTACAGCATCATAATGGCTGACTTCCTTTTCAACCATTAATGAAAATATGAGTACCAGCAATATTTGTTTATTCTTTTCAAATTTCATTGCCTAACTGAGTAGCTCAATAGGTTAGCACATCAACTGCTAAACTATAAATTGTGGGGTTTTGTCCAGTATGGGTTTTAATTTATTTTTTTCAAATTGTTTTCTATTAAAACAGCATTTTTTAAAAATAAATAAAATAAATTCAAAAATTTTCAATTTCAAAATATTGTTGTTCATATCCTCCACTTTTCATCCACATCAGATTTCTCAGATGTAGCAATCCCTCTTAAGTTGATCATTTATCAGTACTTGTACTTAGTTTATTATATACTTTCAGTGACTGATTCTCCCTATAGATAATGAGATCCCAACCTCACCAACATGGAAGCCATCAAAACATCAACCGCACAAGGCTTATCAAAATAAAGTGCTAATTGACAATTTATTAGAATTTATCAAAGTTAATCAGTGACAAATTAAATAGGCAAATTAAATTACTTTCAATCTTAGCATAATCAAAAAAACATATCAGATTTCAGCATCTCCTTTCCTTTTCATATGACCAGAACTGTACCTTGGAGCTCTCTTGGGATAGATGAGAGAGTTGCCTACTATAAAAACTACATCAAAGTTCTCAAACAAAACTGAAAGTAAAGTCTGCCTGGTTACAGAACTGTTCTAGCTGTTCTAGTCTATTCACATCCTGATTTCATACAAGTGTAGTGGGAAATTTGGAAAGATTTTTAATATACAAAAATTTTGAGGTGTCAATGTTAAAAAATTGAGACACAATACCTGAATCTTAAGCAGAAAAAGCTGCACTGTAAATTGAAGGCTTTTATAACAGTTAGATCTGTAGCTCTTTGTTTTATCCCCAAGTTTTTTTTGTTTTTTGTTTTGATCTACAGTACCAATGTGCACATTTAAATCTCACCTCCTTTATGATTAATGACTATTAACATGATTAAATGGAATATTTTGATCAAGTAGCATGTCAATTCAAAATCAGCTGCTCTTACTGCCAAAAAATGAAAATTTCCACATTTTTGTAGATGTTTTTAAAAAATAAATTTCATTTCTGAAAATACATGATGGTATGGACTGTAACGCTTCACGCCAGCATGCTTCATACAGTATATTAGCACTTCATGAAAAGTATACCAGCTTTATTTTTATTACTTTCTTTCAAGAAAGTTTATTTCTTATATTTGAATTCTACTTTCATTTCTGTTTGAATTCCCAATCATTAAAATATATGTACTATATTTATTTGTATCCATACATGCATTGTTTAGAACTGCAGTATATTCATGAGGAAATGACCATTAAACAAGTTACTGATCATGGTAGCTCAGTGGTAGAGAGTTCACTTCGTAACCGGGAGGTTCAAGCCCCACTTGTGCCATGGCTGTGTCAAACCTAAGACATTAACATAGGTAGTTATTGTTCCTTTGCCAAATGCTCAGCATTTGGAAGTGAAAATCACAGCTCTTTTGGATATGGCCTTAAAAATGGAGGTCCCATATTGCAGCAGGCATTGGCACATTAAAAATCTTCACCACTACAGCCTTGATCATTAAAGCACAGATCTTAAATTTGTGGTAATTCACTTATAGCTGGTGACATCTCAATATGAGTGAAAAAATTTTTAATGGGACGTAAAACAAACAATCAATCAACCAATATACAAGTTGTGCAGTTATCAAAGACAAAAACATTGGAAATGTAAACATTTTTTAACATGGCAGACTACCGATTGAAAAAGTTAACTTCAGACTATGCTAAATCATTATTGCGATAGATGCATCTTGATCTTGTGAAAAGATAATGCACCTGCATATATAATGTAATTTTAATATAAAGCCATCACCTACAGAATATCAATTTAAAACTGATACATTATCTCTCATAACAGCAATAGTCATATCAGGTGCAATTGTTGGAATGCACATCCCACACAAAAAACAGAATAGCTAGCAAAATACAGAAAATGTATGCCCATTTTAGACTAATGGAAATACCACATACTGTCACTTATTTCTCAGGAAAAAATGTATACATAGTATTTAGTGGTTGTGTACAGGTCTTGCATTGGGATTATCATACTGGAGTCAGTACATGTCCAGCAGAATAGTCAGTATATACACCATCTATCGAGGATTTGAAACTGGATGACCTAGGAATTCTAGGATACATTCAAAGTAACATTTTACCACTTAATGTATTTACATCAATGCTTCAGGAAGTACTCAAATTAAATTTTGAGTTTCAAAGTGTAAACAACAGGAAAGTGTGAGATTATCTATGATTAAAAAGGAGAGTACAGCATATCACAAGGAATCTGAATGTGAAATAAAAACACACAAATATATAATTGATATACTCTTGTTCCTGCTTTTATGTCACATTACAAGCCTTTCATAACCCAAGTAATCTCTGCCATTCCCTTTGTATTTCTTCAGAAGGTTTCACAGATCTGTTTTCATCTCTCTGCCTAGGTATGCTGTGCCTTTTCAGGTGTAAACATACCTTTCTGTTACCTGAGATATGATGTGGGTAATGAGAAATGTGTTGAATGTGTTTGTGATGCAGTAATGTGAACTTCTTGACATCTTAAATATGATAAACATCAGGGCCATTGAACAGACACAAGTGAAATTTAAGGTTAATCACAACTCATCTGGTTAATGCATAACCACAGTCTCCTGTAATAAGAAGGATGTCACTATATAATGAAACTAATGGTGGACCTGTAGAATTCGTCTAAAACAATATTAATTCAAATGGACATATCAGGTTATCTGGGATGTAACAGAGAGACCTGCCTGGTAATCTCATGGACAGCCAAGACCCTGTAGTTACAGTACAAATGATATTTGTGTTTTTTTTTGTGTTTTTTTTTTGTTTTTTTTTTTTGTTATGTAAAATTGTACCAATATTATGCATTGAATTTTCTTACACCTCTCAATAGCAATATGATGAGAGCGAGATTAATATAAGCCTTTTGGCTTGTTTCTCAATTTCTAATATATTTTGTTTGCTTATACATACTTGTAAATATATATATCAGAATAAATACTGTTTAAACTAAATCAGTGTCCTCATGTTATGACTATTGGTTCAGGGTACTAGACTGAAGCGTTCCTGAACTGTCTATTGCTAGATACATGACTTCAGAACGGAGTTTTCATTGTTTAATACTGTTACTGATCTAGACTAGTGTCCCTACATTGTTTACATATGTACAGTTCACAAATTTGCTCCTTGTTACTTTCACAATTTCTTGTTTTAATCTGTTTTCAGACTTTTATATTCATGTTTTAACTCCATTCTTCATGAAGGTCAAGGTTATAGTTTTGGTCTATAGTGAAAATAGCACTGTTGCATTAAGACGCATAGCACTTACTGATGTCATCTGTAGTTAATTTAACACAATGCTTTCATTTATCATGGTATCATTTTGAAAAAAACCTTACCAACATCCTATCCAGTTAAACAATTCACAAGAAAGGACATATTTACATTATCATAGTTAATTTTTTACAAATGAAATGTCAATTTAATTGTTGTCCCCCACAGTTTCTGCTTATAACTTCTTGTGGAGTTTCGTAATGGATAGAATGACAGTTTAAAAAAAAATTGTTCAGGATGTTTCAATCCCTATGGCATAATAATTAAGACACTTAATTTGATACAATATCTATATGCCCACACAACTGTAAGGCACAGAATTACTCAACTCCTCCAATCTTGTCTTAAGCAGTGGATTCTTTAAAAGGAAATTGTGACATTTGGTACTACTTTGTAAGGAAGAAAGCGATTATCTTAATTGGTTACAAACTGCATTGTGCACATGTATAGACATCCTCTAAGTACCAAGCATTCAATGATCAAAACCTTTGTAATTTAACATCAGATGTTAATGTTTCCCCCTGCTTAATTACAATGTGTACTCCATCCTCAAATATAAAACTGAGAAACTGTTTATCAATGATTTTTAAACTTGATTTAAGTTCCCTCTTCCCCATAACAAACAATAAATCAATACAACAAAAATCAACAAACTGTTCAAGACTTACTTGTGATAATGTTACAAAACAATTCATTCATGTTTCCTTTCTGATAAGTATTATAAGAAGCTCAGATGTACATGCATCAAAGTAAGCTATGCAGAACGAACATCACACCACAAAAATATGCAACGTTTTCAACCGTGTCCACACAACGCAATGTCCATCCACAATATTATATATTCAACAAAGTATGAAAATTGTGAAACAAACAATCACAAACCCTGCTAGTCCATCCCGAACTGGTGGTTTCACAGCTTGCCTCTCTTCACGTGGTAATGGTGGCAGCTCTCTTGATTTGTATTTTCGACTCATCACCAACTTAGATACAGTCGATCATTACTTCAAATTGATCATATAGTTGAGATTTCAGAGGACACAGAGAAACAAAGTGATGTACGAATTCCACTGACAAATGAAAACTTCCTGGTACTGTACTGTACACGGAAAAAACTGATCCGTTTCACCATGTATATGTACATTACATACATATGAACACTATAATATGCCAAGTGCTGCTATAAATATAATTGTCAAAATCCATCCTAGCCCTGACCACAATCACACAATCAATAATGTCCACCAAGAGCCTCTTGGACCACAAGAAAACGTCCTTATTAAGCATGGCAAGAGCCTACAGTGGGCACACTTCCTGTCTATTCAAATTACTGTCAAAGAAAGGGGCTCCAAACTACTGTACTGCTATAAATTGTTACTACAGGGATACTTTTCTTTAAATAGTATTTCCATGGGGATTCTTTGTGAATGGAATTATAAACAAATACAGGTAAACGTCTTACTAATCTTACAACATTAAATCACAATCTCCTAATATTCATTTACTAATCAAGATGCCCATAGTAGATAACATTATTCTTCATATACCTGATAATTTCCTGCTCTGTTTACTATGTAAAATACTCACTGTTTCTGATTTCAAAGCCATTCAATGCTTTTTTTTTTTTTTTTAAGTCTTTCTATTTTTTTTTCCTGTAATGAAATCACAAATCAATGAAAACAAACCACACATACCTCATTTCTATAATCTATTCTGCTCCAAATCTTAAGTTACATGTATCTGCCAGAATTGTTTTTCGACAGCTGACAGTAAAACTCAAACCATTAAGATGATTCCATCCATGAATTTCTGTCAAAGCATGTGGTTATGAAAGTTCCACAATTCATTAAGCTAGAATCAGCGGAAATCATGATAAAAATAAAGGAAATGAGCCCTTTCACACACATACAAATCTGTGTAAACAATGCTTCAACTGCAAAAATGTCAGACAATTCTTTCAAAAGTCAAAAGCATTTCAAAAATGTAATTTTTGAATGTACATTAAATTTGAAACCTACATTGAAAATGCTATCTAGAGAAAACATGAACTCATATCACTGCTAGTTTCAAACCATCCTCTATTTCAGAAGTCTTTGGAGCTATCAAAAATCTGCAACAGTACTGTAGATACATTCCTCACAGCTGACATTCCATTAACACAACATATCTTCTATAACTCTAGATCCCTGTCAATCACGAAACAATATGTTTCTGACCCAGTAAAAACAAAACTAACCATAAAACATATGGAGTCTAACCATACCCTTCCACACATCAAAAAGTATATCTCGAGATAAAAGTTCTGAGCATAATTAAATTTTCAATCAATTTTCTAAAACGAAAATTTTACCAGTGTGGACATTTAATTTTTTCTTTAAGAATCAACTTCTATATGTTCCAAGTTGAAACTGTCAACTACATTTTATTAGTTTACCCATATGGTGTTGTATAAAGTTCCTCATCCTCCCTGTGAACAGCTGAGATTGTGTCATATGTATTCTCACAGGAATATTCCATAGTGTTCTAAGAATGTCTTCATATGAAAAAAGTTTTTCCCATTAGAAACTTGTGTCCAAGAAATTGCTCAGAATGGTTCCTGGTTCATCTCTGATGTACATTTGAAGATACAGACACACAATTGCAAATTTGATTGATGAACAAGAATTCTTGCTGCAGGCATAAACTGTAATTACTGGTATGTGAAAAGTTAAAAAACAATCACTTAATTACAAGTCCTCGATGCATTTTCTCCCTCTGCTTCAAAACAAATAAGAAAAAAGCCACATGTTAATCACCTAAAATTAGAATAGCTATCCCGAGTTTCAAATTTGGTATGAAAATGTCCATGAATTGGATAATTTTATCAGTAGTTAGATAAACCTGAGTGCACAACAATACAAAGGAAGCATGAAATATGCCAAAATGATGACAGCCTAGTCCATCAAAAAGCCTAGATATGTAAGCAGGGTCGGCATCCAATTTTCCATAAGAGAGACTACCGCATGGCTCCTCAACCAAGATTGAAGTAAAGAGGACCTGTAACTGACTCAAAGGCCCACTAATCCACTTATCTAATCAAACATGTGCCATGGTCTGTAGCTAAACTTAAATTGAGCATTTCCTTTTTTCTGGCTGGAAATCTCAGTAATGATGTTGTATGAAGAGTCTTGACACAATTATTCTTTGTATTCAACGCTTCTGAGTGAAAATCATTTGACTAGTGTACAAGTTACTGAATTTTACGTCTCTTTTTTCTTCTTCTCTTTTTGTATACTTTGGACATCAAGTGCCATCATTCACCTATCTTGGATGACAGAATCTAAGTTGCTCTCTCCAAATTCATCACTTTGTAGAAGATAAAAAACAAACAAGATCCAGACTTTAAAAGCTTAATGGAACAAATCAAAGAGCTATACAAGTAAGTCTTCAAAATCAATGATTTTTTTCTTCTGAAAGGGATAGGGGAGGGGGAGTTTCAACAGGTTCATTTCATAATAAATTTGAATTTCAGTTTGTTCAGTAATATTGGAGGTACTGGAACTGGTGTATAGATGCATGACTCAATTTAAATTCACCACTACATTTTAATAGTTAAATCTTATTTGGCTCTAATTTGGTACTAATATTACATTGTCTTTTCACATAACACAGATTCTCATGGGGATCTGGGTTAGAATATGTCCTCAGTACCCTTTGCTTGTCATAAGATATGACTAAATGGGACAGTCCTTTGAGGCTCCATGTCACAGAGGTGTGGCACATTAAAGGTCCTTCCCTGCATGCTCAAAGGCTGTAAGCATAGGCCTAAATTTTGCAACCCTTCGCTGATAATGGTGATATCTCTATATAAGTGAAAAATTCTCAAGTGGGACGTTAAACAATGTATGACCAACCTTAACTTAGACACAACGATAATTCAACACCTTTTTCCCCCCTAAGCTATTATTTGATTATGATGACTGTGATTGATGAATACATTTGAGTCTGATTAATTATTGAAACTTTCTCTCAATGAATTTTGAATCTGGAAATTGATGAAACATTAACTTTTGTACTTCCCAGAAATAGTCATTGTGTTTGAAATTAAGATGAAGTCACAGAGAATATTAAATCAGCTTTTCATTATTCACCTGAAAACAAGATGTTGATAAAAATCTGAACAGACACACATGTACAGATAGTGCCTTTCATGTTTGTGCTGTCAATATCTGCTCTAAGCTTAATCAGTGTGTTTTAGCCTACTTCAAGATATAGCAACATACATGTGCAATAGCTATTCTGTGTGATTTCTTTATCACAAGGAGGAAATTGACAGTGTTCTCTAATGTTTGTGATATCAACATGACCATATGGAATACTGCATCAGTATTTGCTGATGCATTTCAATAATATTTGAGAAATTGCAATAGTGGAAATTATCCACCCCATCTTATTTTTCTTTATTTCACCACTATCCTTAATAGTCAAACTTAAAACTAAGTGAATCTAAATTCTCTAAGAAGACAAAAAAACAAAAAAAAAATAAAAAAAAATAAAAAAAATAAAAATAAAAAAAAATTGGGGGGGGGGGGGGGGGGGGGGGGATAAATCTAAAGGGAAGAAATTGCTTGCTGTGTGTCTGGGTGAAAACAACATAGGAAGAAAATTCCTCTGGATACAGTATTCATTTCAATTGTGTGTGAAGTAAACATGATAAGCAAGAACCTTAACCAATGGTGTAAACCAGTGAAAACATAATTACAGAGAATCTAACAGTGTAAAACATGATTAGAGAGTGTAAAGGTGTAAAACAGTGAAAATATGATTAGAGGGAACTTTATGATATAAAACAGTAAAACATGATCAGAGAGAACTTTAAGGTGCAAAAATAGTAAAAAACAATTAGATAAAACCTTGGGGTCAAAACAGTAAACCATGATTAGAGAGACCTTTAGGGTGTAACAAGCATTATGAGTGTATTGCAGGCAATACAAAGTCCCCTACTGGTAAGATAATTCAGTCAAAAGTAATTTGAGCATAGGGAAACTCAAGCTTTATCTGCAATTATCCAAGGAAAAGCCACATATCAAATTTCAATTGAATATTTAGATACTTTAATATTTTTACTATCCTACAAATGATTTCATCTGCTTACCCTTGGAATCTCTTCTTTGTAAAATTACATGTACAAAGTATATATATTTGTAAATTAGTTTCAATCAGTATAAACATTACTGAATAGCAAGCACATACATGTGTGTATATATATATATATATATATATATATATTCACAGTACATATATACACATGTACATAATCTTAAATATGAAACTTTTGTTGTCTTCAAATAACAACTTTTTGTCTGCATAGTTGTAATCATATTAAAAAATACATTTTCTATGTTGTCTACATAGAAACACATGTACTGGTCTTCTTTAACAGCAGCAATGTACATTCCATTTCACTTACACAGCTGAAGATATATTTTAACATTGAAGAGTTCTCTTGTTCTTGCCAACAGTCATGCTCTTAAAATTTGACAGACTGTTCGATGTACCAACTTATCTAATTGTGAAGTGTTTCACTGTTTTAAGTGGCTCTGAACTGAAGTCTACAATTAGATCAGTCTACTTCCCTATATCTCGTATATATATATATATATATATATATATATATATATAATTTTCAAATTTCTATGAAAATTTAAGTTAATACATTCAGAATACTTGGTTTACAAATTATTTATAGATTTTTTTAATGAATTATTTATTATAAATGTTTATGTGATATTAGAGTCTTACTTATATATAAAATGCAGTGCTTTTAGTTAAACTGCATTCCATAGCAAATTTCACAAATGCAAACAGCAAAGTTGGCTATCAAAAATCACACACAGTTAAAATTTAAAGTTGAATGTACAGTTAGGGTGTCAAAGTAACATTCAATATACATGACTGCTTGTATCATACAGTTATTGAACAATGTTCAATAGAGATGACTAAGCTAAAGCATAAAATTTTCCACAATAACCTTCCCCATCATTGATCAACAGTACACTGATAAACAATTTTAGGAGCTTGGCCAACATAGTCAAGAAGGTTGAGTTACAGACATATGACTCAGCCTTCAGATAAATATTGGGTTTGTGAAATCAAAAACTTATGCATGCACTGTTGCAAAATACTCCACTGGACGTCAAACATTAAACTATCACAATAACAAATAAATAGATAAATTCTCTTTACAACAATATACATTTATAATTATCGTCTTCGTGCATTGTTAAGCGACATTTCAAAAAAACTTTAGACTGCTTACCTCATCTTTTACGGTTTTCGCTGTGTTACAATGTTTGTTGACATTCAGTTTGTCGACTTTTAAAGTCACCCAGCCAAAACAATCAAGTAGTTTACTTTCCTTCTACAGGAAACCTTCTAGTTTCCGGATTTGTTATCTCACATATCTTCCTCATCACAAAAGTGACGCCATATTTTTTGACAAGTAAAATGCATCATGGGAAATCTAGACAAACCGTCACATTGGGCCAAATGATTATCAATTTGGTTGTCTCTTTATTTGGAATGTCATTTTTATCGCAGAAATTGTTGAATTAAAAAAATAAATAAATAAAAATAAAGTAAATATTCTTGGAAGGATACCTCTAATTGCAGAAATGAACATTTTCATTCATTTTTGAACACGGGTATTACGATTACATCTTTTAAAATCATAGCGCAAAAAACAAAATGTTAACTAGAATTAATACCATTAATTGCAATAAGACTTTAATAATTTGTTAATAAAAAGAAACTGAAGCTTTCACATGAAATATATTAATTTGGTCTATTAGTGTGAACTTTAAATCTGCTACTTCCGGTGTTACCCTACGTGCACGTTGCAGTTTTAACATATTGTAATTGTTTTCTTTGCAGAGATACCGTTCTCATTACACAAACATGACATTCTTAACTTCTTGGGAGGAATTTGCCAAAGCAGCTGAACGTCTGTATTTAAATGACCCACAAAAGGTAAGTTGTACAGATCGAAGGAATCGAATTTCAGCTAAATTAGTCAAACTAAACAATTTTAATAAATTATGGTACAGATATCTGCAGATAATAAATATGGTCATTAATAGTACAATTTTGTCTTATCATTATTGTTTAAGCATTCATTTATTTCTTGCTTGCCATTACATTTGCTTAAAACCGAAACTAAATTAAGTTCTATTCTGGCCCCCAGACAGCAAGAAGGACCATGACAGTTTTAAGACCCACCAGTAATATAAGTACTATTATTTCACACAGTCATTTCTTGACTGGGTACAGGATGATACCTTGTAGATAAATTTCATACTCGATGAGGCCATGAGGCAAAGACGTGTTGGGTATGAAATTTCCAAACCACTTGCCAGATTGAACCTCCATTCCATAAAATGACTACGTAATTTACCCCAACAATAGCCATACTGGCATACAGATATACACTTGGGTTTTAGAATTTGAATTGCTAAGAGGTATACAAATTTTTTGTTTATATCAGATCAAATGATAACTCTTGACATCATAATAGGTGCTGACTATTGAATTTTTAGTGACATGGTATAAGTCAACTGGATCACACTTATCCTTTTCTATAATTTGAGTGAAGACTCGGACATAGATTGAGTATAATGATTGCATCAAATTGATGCATTTATTCACCAAATGTGCACATGTGGATGAGGTTAAAAGGCTAGAACCAAATCCTTGTATAAAATGTTATTTTACAACAGATTCAGTTTTGGTATCATTAAAGTCTTATTCACTCTAATGCATAAACATATTAAGTGGAAATTGATAGTAGTTGAATATCTTAGCTATGCATGATATCTTATCTGCATTTGTTTTAGACAAATGCAAGTGGGGAATATTCATTTGTACTAATATTATATGTGGGAGGGAAAGGATGAGAAAGTGACTGTGTACCCATTCTCCCTAGTGTTTGTACACAGAGATAGTATACAAGATAGGTTATAGACTATTTTGAATTCCAAGACTGGAAATAGAGACAATTGTTATAAATGGATATCCACATTTACCCTCAGAGAATCAGTCCGAAGGCCATTCTGACTCTTAAACTGTTTAAGAAAAATCTCCCTGAAATAACTTAATTGACAAAAATGTACAGATGTTTATGGTGGATCAGTTAGAGATTTCAGAATTTTAATCACAGAAAACTTTAATGATAGGCAGGATAACGATCAAAGGATTGAAGTGTATAGTGTGTCAGAGACTCCATGTAACTGTATTTTTCTTCACTAAATCTGATATACACTGTATATCCTACTTAACTGTGTTACCTCTCTTAGTAGGTTGTAATGTCATAGCTGTTGGGTATATTGTGATGCCACAGGATAGATCTGAAAACCTGAGCAAATTGTTAGCTTTTATGAGATCAATATCAAATTTTGTGTGTGTGTGTGTTTTTTTTTCCAGTGTCGGCTCGTTACAAAGTACAGACATTGTGATGGAAAATTGAATGTGAAAATAACAGATGACCATGTGGTAAGGACTATAAAGTAACTTTTTAACAAAGTGGTATGGTAATTGAAATTTAGAGACCATGAACTGATCAACACAAAGACATTGTATAAATTTTTCATAGAAGTTACATAGTTTTTAATGATACAGGGACAGATCCAGGAAATGTTTAAAAATGAGAGTTGTGATCTAAGTTTGTACCTTTCTGTCCAAAAAAAGGAAGGTTTGAATACCCAAAATGACCATTTTTGTTTAATAATTTCAACCAACTGATTCACTTTGCTAGATTATAGTAAAATAATGAAGGTTTTTGTATGAAGAGCTTGAGATGGGGTTGAAAAGGGTAAAAGAGGATTGTTTTCAAAATGATTGCTATTTATGTAAATGTGTAGTGGTAATATTTATTTCAGTGTCTGCAGTACAGGACAGAACATGCACAGGATGTAAAGAAATTAGAAAAACTAACAAATCAACTCATGAGGCACATGGCATCAAAAGAAAAATGATAAACTTTAGATGTATACTTGTTCTCAATAAGTTTAAATTAATGCACTTAATATAAAGGAACAGTAAATAGGCATGATTGAAATGCCCAGTAATGAATTGCCACTGCAATAACTACTGTGCAAATTTTCACACATTGTAGTAGTCTGAACATTGTTGAAAATGAAACTACATATACATAAGTTTTTGTTTTAAAGAGGATTATTTCATATTGTGTTGTGTAAATGTATTATAGTTTTGATTATATGTACCTGTACAGTTGAGACTTTATCAGATTGTGTATGAATGTGAAAATTATTACAATTTAGTTCTCCGTGGTTCTAATCTGTACATACATAATATTGTCATTTCCTGGGTTTTGTATTTATGACAGGTGTACTTGTGAGGAGAGAAAGTTTTGAATGGTTATTGTGCACTAGCGTTTATGGTTGCAGTGTAAAAGCAAATAATAAAAGTCTGATAATCTGAGGACACATAATTTCTCAATTTCTAAAACTGAATATGTCCATCTGTGGACAGGACTATCGCGATTTGTAATAAAATTTAAAGTCTGTCTTAGTCTTCATTTTGTTTTCTAATCATCAACTATGAATGCTTTCATTAAAACTAGGCTATCACTAAAAGGTTGGATCATATGGGGAAGGGATATGCCAATCTAATTAAAATGAACTGTTCAGGTTCCCTTTACTACACATTTCACAACTAACATATATTAGTACTGAAGTACGCAAAACCCCAACAGATGATTTTAGTTAGACTGGGGATATGTATGTAGGATTCAGGCACGTCTTCTTATTTTATACTTCATGAGAAAGTGTTGGAGGCTTCCACTTAGTGTTGCCTGCTGATTTTGGGACTTTCATTTGTGCCATGTTGATGATATCCAACTGATTTGTTTACAGTAAAACATGTTAAAGTGAATATTCCTATAATGAATTCACTCTTATGGTGAAGTGATTTTCACTCATTGTAGTTTTATATAGAATAACTTGCAATGAGTCAAAATAGTACTTTGCTGTAAGTGTGTTTTGTACTAACAAGTTACTACGAATGACCTACCTCTTGTGGAGTAATGGCCCTTTAAGAATTTCATCAAGTCCTGGTGATGAAACATAAAGAGTTCCCATATTAAGTATAAACCCCAATTTTTTTGTTTAGGTGACAAGTAAATGACCCTGTTGTTTTTATATGCTCACATAAAGTGTGGGCTTATCATGCTATATGCCGTCCATTTGTCTTCACAACTTCTAAACCCTTGGTGAATTTTAATGAAACTTGGTACAAAGAAAGATCACAAATGTGTAGATGTGAATATTACAAAGGAAACCCCATCCATTTTTTTTAAAGGAGTTATGACCCTTGGATTTAGTTTTTCTATGCAAAATACTTTTTCTTCATAACTCTTCCTAAACCTTGGGGGGATTCTAATGAAACTTGGTACAAAGAAAGATCACAATGTGTAGATTTGCATATTCCAAGGGGAACAGGAGTTAGAGCCTTGGGATCAATGACGTATGCGGGCACATCATGTACTGGTTTAGCAGTGCTCTACTGTTTTATAAGTAAGCAGTAGTGAGAAATGGTTTTCCTGATATCATAAATACTGTTTGAGGTTTAGCAGTGAAACTTATCGAAGGCCATCACAACTTGCATAGAATGACTCCTAATGCATTTTTGTTGAAAGGTCACTGGGACGCATATAGTTGAAGATGATTTGGTTTCCTAATAATATCATAATTATTGTATTACGATATCATGTCCATATTGAAAACAAATTACTGTGTAAGTGGAATTTATAGCGAGACACAGATTTAGTGATTTTTCCATAAAAATGGGTATATATATTTAGCAAAAGCTAATTTTAGTGACTTGAATTCCAGGAAAGATGCCCAGTACCCCTGATATGGAATAAATTGGTTAGCGATATTCTTGCTAAAAATGTTAAAATCAAATCCTCGCTAGATATTCTACCTATAAAGTATATCAGACCACTTCTAACTTTCACATGGGAAGAGACCATATTTGTTTTTGAGGTGCAAAGTCACAAATGGCTGGAAACAACTTGATATTGTGACTTAATTTCAACTCTATACTATGAAAATACAAATATACTAATAATCTGATTAGGAAACATAGATTCACTAAATTGGCTCCATAAAGTTATTATTGCAACATTCATCCTTTGACTTTGAACATTTTGGTGTCCAGTTTTCCTAAATGCTGAAAGTCTGAACAAGCTTTTCCGACTAAGATGAATAAGAATATTTGAAAATAGGGTAAAGTATTTATGAAATACTTTCTCAAGAAAAGCCAAAACTTGTATGAGAACTTCGTTATATAATGATTCCAGTTTGTCCAAACCATGAGCCATGAAGACCGAGGATATTTAAATTTTTAAATGTGAAATTCTCAAATATGAAAAAACACAAATATAAGAAGTGTACAATTTGTCAAATCAATCTTTGAACAATTTGTGTACACATCTACTTGCTCATCGATCTCCTTTGATTTTTGTTCTTATTTACCAATCTACTGGATGAAATTGAGCATCATGCAGTAGTGGTTTTTTTTTTTTTTGGATAAATGTAAAATCTGGCAAATTGTCATACTTTCAACACAATTTAAGATATTTATGTTATGGAATATTTTTCATATCTAATAAATAGATGATGTGATTTTTGTAAGGTCAGCTCCTAATTTGCCAGTCATGTGAATTTGATCTACTTCACTTTTTGCATTATTTAACAATAAACATTATTTTTCTTGATTCAAAATTGTTTTAATTCCTTTTGTCATACATTGAAGATCTTAATATTATCCAATACCCAGTATATAAATGTGAAAAGGCTTAAATACTGTTATTTTATTTTTGCATTTTAAAACCCATAAAAAACACCCAAAAATGCTATATAGTAATATTTTGTTAATGTAAAAACCTTCACAATTTCGTTCTGTTGCAATATCCTTATAATGAAAATTCAAATTTCTGAAACACCCTATAACAGTGCGAGTGCATGCATCTTTCTAATGATTCTTCTAATATCTGGAAGTCAGTACTTTTGTTACCAAGTCAGGTAGAGCCCACCATGCTGACGATGCTGATACATGTATTTTTTCATCAGACTGTTTTTTGGTGGGTTTTTTTTATTATACACATCTGTGAGACTGGTGCATGTACTTACCAGCATTGTTATTAACAAACTTCAATATTCCACAATCAGAAACCAAACACTTACAACAAAAGGATATGTATGAATACGGATATATTATTATGTAACAATTTCGCTTGGCTACACTGCACATAGCCTATCAAAGTGTGATGTTAAAATCATTCATCCCAAAAAAAAGAGGTTGACATCAAATTGATCCAATCATACATTTATTTTAAAGCAGGCAGTCATTGTACAGCTTTGGCACAAATAGGTACACATTATAACATCACAAACAGTCCTACTATCCCATCACAGAGAAAGACTTTCATAACATTCAATTTTTTTTTCTTTCTTCCAAGTAGTGTGTTTTATCATTAAACACATTTCATAATATCATGTGAACAGACTTCTCTTTTACTAAAGGACAAGTTACCCTCCGTCTCTCATCTATTCAACTTCTTCCCAAAAATGAATTTTCAGTAAACATTGTATGAATCTGTTTTCACTTTCATGACAGTTCATACAGAGTTTTTCACATTTCTGGGTGGTCACTGAAGTGACAGTCAAATTATGCACTGGATGGTTTCACTTAGCAAACATTATGTATCCGGTAAGCCACCACATCATGACCGGCTGAAGTAAGGATATGGACAGGATCAGGTACAGACTTCGCTTACTCCCCCTGGAGTTATGACTGTCATCCGAGTGTGGCAGAATCTTCACCCGCAATGTCTGAACCTGAAATTATGTACCAGTATTAAAAATATTACCATAGTCTATTATAAGAAATATGAGGATGTGAATCTTTTCTCATTTCACAATACCATATAAGTGGACATTCATGGAGACAAATTTAGGATTTTTCCATAAAAAATATGTATGTATATATTTAGCAAGACCTAATTTCAGTGACTCTAATTCCAAAAAAGGTATCTATTACCTATGGCATAAATTATTAGCAATATTTTTTAGCAATCTCAATCCCCTTACTAATGATGCCAAAATTAAATCCTCACAAAAAATTCTGCCTATACAGTAACCTTCTCAAAAAATGAAATCAAAATGGGATGAACTGAATCACCACATGATGAAAATTGTTAGCAAGTTGCAAATAGTATCCGTGTCCTCTCATACTGGACAAACTAGTGATATTCCTGTTGACAGCAACCAAGTTAAAGTTAGAGGATGCCATTATGTGTTCATTTTCTCCCAAAACTTACCAAAAAGAACGCTATGGTTATGCTGAACCACAGTAAGCTGACATAGTACCCTGTAGACTGGAAGAGCATTCCAGAAAGTAAACAGAGTATCATTCTGTAACAGAATACAACACCAGTCAGTTCAATCTCACAATGTATTCTTGTTCAAAGGTCAAATATCATTCTGTTGCAGGGACTCAAACATCAGACATTTCAACTTCATAATGATTTACCCACATGTATATATCTTTGGCTTTGTATCTGAATGATGTAATATCACAAATTTTATTAATGCATCAGAACTTTTTAATTGTATGTACAATTCATCTTTGCAAGTCAAGAGCTTCCAATCTGAATTCCATTCTACAAGAGATTGGAAGCCCTTGACTTGTGAAGCCTTTGTACAAAAACACATTTAACTTTACCCTTCATATTTTTTCCAATATGCTCTGAAAATTAAATTCACCCAATTTTGAATTTACCCAAATCCAGTTTATGCTATTTCAAAATATTCAATGATTAAATTTTAATTCACTTTGTTTTACACTTCCCCCACTTCAGATAATGGTGAAATTAGTGAAAATAAATTGGGGTGAAATATTTCCTCTATGCAGTAAATTATGTACAAAATTACTTACCCTACAAATTTATACCCACAATATGCTACAATATCTAGGTACTTTAGATCAGTTTTTAGGTTCATAATGTAAAGGCTCATATTTAAAACAAAGAGTTCTAAGATGAGCCACACCAGTGCAGAACTTGTCTGTACCCCAAGCTGCTCAGGAGTGAATCTAAATATAAAAAAAAATAGGATTAGATATACCCTTTACATTTCTGATTACTAAATTACTTGGTATTTTCATAATATGCTAACTTTCAAATTTCTTTAATACTGGTACAGAAACATAATTTGTTGCAGATGGCATTCATCTATATTTGTTTTATATATATACACATTTTTTTCTGCCATCAAATCATTGAAATGTGTTTCATTATTTGAAAGATTAAAAAGATGCATTTGTCAAATACTATACTCCTCGTGTGACCCAGTTCATTTATAGCAAATGTGACCATGACTTTGATTTTTGACCTTATAAGTCACACAACTTTGATTTTTGACCTTTTATATACAAAGTATGAAGTTCTTGTGCCTTGTTAGTCCAAAAGTTGCAGAAAGACATACTCCCCCCCCCCCTTTAGAATGCTGTTCTAAGACAAAAACTTACTTGTTATATGTTCCCAATACTACTCCAGCAATGAGTATATATGTCACAAATGCCATGGCTGAAAGAGAAAAACTAATTAATATATAATATATAACATTAAGGATTCATTCTGGAAGTGCTTTATGTTGTTTAATAATATTTTTAGAAGATGACAAAAGGGAGACAACTCAGACTGTACTCACATGGTATATATAAATCTGGAGCATTACAATCATCTCTTGGAGCCACTGGTTGGTCTTGATTAAATTTTATTGACCAGTCCTATAAAGTATTGGAAAAGATCAAATATTTACCATCGTAAAATATAGTCTTTAGATAAATAATTTTTGGTAAAATTATCTATAAACTACCAAAATTTGAATGCAACAATACTCACAGACTGGGTAAATGGAAAACACAACAATCCAAGTTTCTTCATAACATAAGTTGTATCTACTGCAAAGTAATATTTAATTCTGGATGTTGCTACATATTTTTCTATCTGAAATTAAAGAATAAAGCATTGTTGTAAATCGAGGTTACTGATCACACAAGACATCACAGAAGATGCTCTATACAGCTTTATTTTCAATGAACATGCAGTTTCATATTAGAACTTTCAAAATCCATGAAATCAAAACTGAAAGAATGTAATCTAGAAAAAAACAACCCTGAGTTCAAAAAACAATAAAAACAGATGTTGGGATGAAACTATATAAGCATATGATTTGTAGAACTTTGCTTCAGGTAGTATAAGCCATCTTCAATCTAAAACATACTTTCTCTGCATCATATGAATTAAAGGTCCTAGCTTTGAAACTGTGACAGAAGTAGATAGAAAACCAAGAGTTCTGCATGTAAAATATTTCCCCAAATTTGACTAAGTTCAACAACCTGTAAATATTTTAAACATCAAAGAAAATTATAATTGTGGAGAATCAAAATCTTTGCACTATGCACATCTCTAAGTTATTTACAAAGACCCTATCTTCAAAACACAAAAGGACAAATCATGCCTTTTATTTAATATAATATTTCTTCAAAATGGAATTAATTCAACAACCTGTAATTTCTCAAAAAATTAAGAAAATGATCAAAATCCTTGCACATGCAATTCTTCCATACCCATACAATACTCTAGAAATATCATCAAGGTCCTCATTAGAAAACTGTGGGAGAAGAGACAGACAAATCATGTATTATCTGTGTAATATTTCCTTAAAAAATTTACCAAGTTCAATGACTTGTGGTTTTTTCAAAAATTAAAGAAAATCACATTCATACCTTAAATACCCATAAAAACTTTCTGTAAATTAAGATGTTTCTCACTTGAAAACTGTGTAGGAGTTAGACAAATCATGTTCTCCCTATGTAATATTTCCTCAAAACTGATTATGTTCAATGACCTATAATTTTCTCAAAAATTGAAATCCTTGTCACATGTACATCTTCAATACCCATATAAATACTCTGTAAAACAAAAAGTCCTTATTTGAAAATTGTGGGAAGAATGTGCAAGGCAAATTATGTACCCTCCTGGACTCGGAACAAACATACACATGTCCCTCAGTCCATGACTAATAAAAATCATGGCAGATATATGATTTGTTTACCTATCAGTCTGAATCTGCACATTAAGACTGACAGATCTGTTTCAAAATCTTGAAATATTCTCTCTGTGAAATGTATAAAATGATTTTAAAATTCAAAGGCAAGGGTAGAAAAAAATGACTTTTATAATGACAGTTGTAAATGTTAACTAAAGCGCTATTGAAACAACAATGAAATTGAGGTGGGCACCATGTAGCGATACATAAAAGGTGTTCACTGTGTTCAGAACTGTCCCAAAATTCTTTATGATGGAAAGATTCTGAAGAAAGTTAGAAAGAGCATGACTGGGCTTATGAAAATGAGAAACCATCAAACAAATCCCAACGTAAATGGTTGCGGTATGACCTGGAGAAACAGTTAATGTTTTGTTCCTTGTGTAAACATTACAGCATCATCATCATTAACAGTGTTTATAATAAAATTATTTCTGATTAAAACATAAATGTCTTGCATTGTTTCATTTTTTTCAATTACTTCAATTTTCAGTTTAAGTGGAGGACTGAATAATTTCTCTGCGGACTGATAAAAATTATTGTCCCTCAGTCTGGTTGGACTGGCAGACTGAAAAGTTAGTTTTAAAGCCCTGCCCTCCATATAACATTAATCTTCAAATAAAGAGGTAAAACTCCTTCAAGAGAAGTCATAATGGATCAAACTAGAGTGACCCACAAAGCTAGATAGCAAGTTTCAGCTTGATATGTGACAGAGAAATGAAAACAGGAGCAGAAAACACCTAACAGATGGACAGATAGATCGACGGACGTAAAAAAAAAAAAAATGAGTAGGAAAATAAATTATATGCAGAGGCCTATAACAGTTGTCAAGGTGGGTAAACATCTGTAGTTGTTCGTTAGACAGGTACAGAGCATCATGTTACATGTCTATACCTCCAATTCTGAGCATACTTAGACTGTCCTAGTAGGACCGACACATCTCTCACTGAGTGTACCACTGAAATGGAGGTAGAGATTAGGCTAGAGGATGGTGATAGACGTTACACTTCCTGCATATTGTAAATCCAGATCGAAAAAGCAAATCACTTATGACCATTGTCTTATATCAGAGTCCAGTTTGCTTGATCTCAAGTTGAAAGGTGTCTTCCTCATGCCATGATTGCTTACAGTGTGAAAATCATATTCCTGTCTCAGAGTTCAGGAAACCTTTTGTTCTACCTAAATGGTATGGAAGTAATAATCAGGAACAAATTAAAAGCTGTATACAGAATTGTATAAATGAAAGCCTTACGTTTTTGTGTACGAACTCTGTACTTTGGCCTGCCAGAGACTGTCCATACTGCATGGCCATGTTTGTCATCGGGTCATTGAGGTACTGAGATCCTGGAAACTGACCCATTCCTGGCTGTCCACCATAAGCAGCAGGATTGTATCCTGTCAATACACAATCAATCAAAGAGTTGCAATACTTCAGATATTGATTAAAATTATTGCTAAATGAACTAGAAATGAGAAATCAGAAAGGGCCCTAATAAATCTGAAAATTGAAAGGGGTCTTCCTTTGCCTAATTCTAGTATTATGAATAAAATCTTTCCAAGGAAATCCAAGTTACTGCAAGTTACAAGTTAGTGAGTGATGACAGATATATGGACAGAGAGTTTACTATAGCACACCTGCCACAAGGAGGGTCCCTAACAAACCATCTTACATAAAATCTTATTTTATGCATATTATAGATGCATAGTGTTCCTAGGACATAGAGACTTGACCAGTCACAAATGGTTTCTTTAAAATATTTTCCAAATTACCTGTTAGAAAAAACATTTGTTGACCATTTGTCATTAACAATTGCTGATTCAAAACAGCATTTGCAAGATGAAAAGAAGCACAGGTCTGGTTAAAGGGGTAAAAAGTTGCAAATCACAACTATTGATCAGCACATGATGTTTTTCACTGATTAACTATGCCACTATGTAAATTACAGTGTACAAGATTCTGTCTACAATGGACTACTGCTAAATACCCCCCCCCCCCAAAAAAAAAACAACCCACACACAACAACATACAAACAAACTGTATTAGGTATTCAGCAATACACACACACACACACACACATATATATATATATATATGTATATCACTAACTAATCAAAATAATCAAATCAGATCAAATATGCAAAATTGCTGGTGTGAATACAACTAAAAATTTGATATCAATCAGTAAAAAACATATAAGGGCTGAACACTTGACAAAATGCTTTGACAAACATCTTCGGTTCTGCATGTTATCACTAAAGCAAACTTGAAGATGCACATTCAGTCTTATGATTTATTTGGCAACCCTGTAACCTGTGCACAGTTCTTCCGACAGTGTACTACATCATGTGCTGCAACATATGACTATAGAATGTACAAATGATTATTATATAAGCATCTCAGCCACAGATTGGCAATTACAACTTGTTAAGGACATTCCGTAATACATGTTACTTGTACACTGTAAATCACTTGTATGTTGTGAGACTTTATCTCAGTGATCATGCCTGATTCAATTTGTTCATTACTGTATTTACTTATTTTTATTTATTTATTTATTTTTTTTTTTTTACATTTTTTATGTTTTTGCTTTTTACATTTATAGTTTTCCAAATTGTTACAATAGCCATTTTTTCATGAACATGTTGCAGTTGTGAACAATGCGTGTAGGAATTTTAATAAATATACAATACATCAATTTTCATGACTGGGAATTCGGACAAAAATATAAATATGAAAATAAATTTTATTTTTGAAAATATATGAGGGTATGAACTGCAACGCTTTATGGCAGCATACTTTTTAAGAAGCACAAACATGCTTAATGAAGTATGCCAGCATAGAGTGTTGCAGTTCATACCCTCATGTATTTTTAAAAAGTACATATATATTGCACAATAAGTTGTGAAGATCTCATTTACAAGTCATAGCAATCTCACTGATAACATCCACATGAAATTCTCACAAACAAAGAGTGATTTACAGTACATAACAAAATATGTGTATAGTATAAAAACACACAAATTTATGCATATAGACACGAGAACATAGTTCCTTGACATGTGTTCTGTCACTATCCCAAATTAAGACATGCATAATTCTGATCCATGGCAATTTATTACCTTCCATATCTATTCCTAAAAGAGAATGCATATACTTATAAATTTACACAAATTACTAATTTTTTTGTCAGTAAGAAACCTATGCTACATTGTGTTATATTTCTCAACAAAATCATTGACCTTCCAACTTGACATAAATATATATACATGTCTACGCATTGAGGTAATTTCTGCACAATTGTCTTTGTTGATTACACATATTACATCAATTTTTTTTTTTATATCCTAATAATACAAACAATTTAGACATTATTCCTTAATAAATAATTTAACAAATCATCAAGATAACACACCTATTCGTAGAAAATATACACACTGCACTATATTTTTTCCACTTTAATTTACCTAGTCAGTAGTGCCATCTTGTCAGAACCCTCAGTATAAACATTTTAAATTCAAACTTTATTTATTTTACAACGATTAACAAACAAGTTCTACAATTTATATTAATGCTTCTCTTTGGGTCAGATTTTGGCGTGATGGGGTCATTGATGTGGGAGGAAACCGGAGTACCCGGAGGAAACCCACGTGTCCAAGTAGGCGACCACAATACCCTCTCATATATGACCACTGTCAATCCGGAGTATCAAACTCAGGTCACAGCGGTGAGAAGCGAGTGCGTTAACCACTACATTACCCGGACACCCCTAAACATTGATGCACTTGCTCCAGCTTACCTTGTCCAGGTGGCACTCCATATTGTTGGGATGGAGGCTGCATACTTGTGTCTTCATAAAGCTGAGGTTTTGAGCCTCCTTTCTTGGATTTCCTTTTTCCAGCTATAAAAAACCAGAAAGCAAATTAATCCATTTCATCTTAATACATAGTACACTGCACATTATCTCAAAACATACATTGACCCAACTATGGATTTCAGTGGCGGACCCAGGATTCCCAAAACTAAAGAGGGGGCCCACATGTGAAAGGCAAGTATTAGTTAGAAAAGCACCTGCCGTTCTAAATCCACCACTGGATTTATGAAGAGGAAATGTGATATCTTTTACTCTAAATTAGATTTAAATTAGATTACTTCAGACATACTGAAAAGCATTGGCTGGAATTTCAGTTTGTTCAGTGCTTACAATGGAGACCAGGTCTGGAAAACATTTAATGAATAGGCAATATCAAGTCCTTGTTACATTAATGGACAGTAAGCATATATTTTCTCAGTACCTTTAAAAACCCAAATTGTTCCTCGATTTTCTGTCAATTTCATAGATTGATTTCTTAGAAAATATACTTTCATTTATTTTTCTTGCATAATGCTAGAAATAATCAAAGGCTTGAGTGAATAGTTAGTCAACACATTCCATACATATACGCGACGTTTTAGCAAGATTTCATCAGGTCAATATGGCTGTCGGATGGCAGAAAATTCACAACAAGCGAATTTATTGGTCTATAGAGATGGCTACAAAGGGTTAGGAGGTGGATAAAATACAGATTGGTAATAGAATATGTCTAGAATTTGGAAATAAAAGGTATTTGATTGACCAATGCTGTAAAGTGGAGAAATACATTCCCAACTGTGCACAGAAAATCTTGTGTCGTAAATTGCACTATATTTGCATTATGGGAACTGTAGCGTTATGGTCAAAGACTAAAATATACACAGCAGGGCTGAAAACTACAGAAACTAAAGACAACTACAAAAAACTACCAAAAACACATAAGTATTAAAGAGTCGAATGCAATTTGCTTGTGTATATATTGTTTAAGTTGGTACAGAGGAATCTAACATTTGCAGGTTATAAGAGTTCTGTAAATTCTGAAAATGTACAAGTCAAATGAACAAAGAAACGGTGTCCAACGTAAATTCTGAACAACCGAAAACAACTGTAAAATCACAGATTTACAGATAAAAATTATATTTTCACTGTTTTTCTTTAATTTCATACATTACCTATATATATATATATATATATATATATATATATATAATGCTAAATATTACCTATTATGTCAAACATATGTTAACTTCTCAAGAAAAGGATTTGGTATTTGAAATAGCTTGATTTAGGTAGTTTATATTGTTTTAGACTGGACTTTTTAATTGCAATGGCATAGCCAAAAAGTCACTTAATATTTTTTGAATAAATTTATATTTTGAACTAACCAGAACATTGTTCTTATTATATAGTTCACAGCAATACCATGTTGTTTTAAGAATTTTCATAAAAAGAAACTTTCTTTTGTGTTTAACTGTCTATTTCCCTGTGTGCATTGAAGGAGAGATAAGTATGATGACTTTATAATGTGGAATCTGATTACTTATCCATTATTCTGTTGATCTTCATTGACTTTCATTCTTTGCAGTAGATAGGATACTGTTGCTTAACAACCCAAAAACATTTTACAATTTTGAATCAAATTTCTTCCTAAGGGATGAAGTTTAAGAATTATTTTTTGTTTACATTGTGTTTTATGGAGTACAAGGATGAATAATGTTCACTTAATGAAATTTGATTTTTATGCTTTTAAAAATTAATTTGATAGAAGTTTAGAAATAGATAAATCAGGCTATTTCAAATAGCTTTATAAAAGTATATAGCTAAATATAGAGATTGTATTGGACCTGAAATATACATGCAAAACCATATCGTTACATAAAACAGCTACACGAGTCTGGGGGTTAACCTGTTCATTAACGGAAAATTAATTTATGGTTAATAATTGTAAATTATACACAATTATTTCAAAGACAAAGATTGAATACTTCTAGTGTTGTGAATCTGTCAAAAGTATCTGCAGTGAGCGGAAGGCCGGAACTCAGGCTGGGAACTTAAAATTTAAGTTCATGCATACTTACACGACACCGCAATCCACAACATCTATGAGTAATCAAAGTGACATACACTTACGATTTCTGAATTCCGATGGAACGTCCATATTTCATCAAAGTGCCGAAATATTAAGAGTTATTGGTCTTACTCAAAATAGAAAATAGCTCTGAGTTGGCATGACACACAGACAGAATAGGCAGCCTCGTCTTCGGTAGCAGAGGACAGTTTCGCACTATAGGGCCTAAGGTTCAGATTTCTTAAAATATGGAAATGCCCCATACTTGAAGTGAGAGTACATGTGTAAAAATAATTTTAGGATACATGTCAAGTGTAGCTGAGTGCTTATTGTAAAACTTGATATGCAACATGCAGGTGTCACCATAATTCCTAGCATAGAGATGGGTGCAAGTACGAAACTAAGCCACATGATCAGTGGCAAGCGGTAAATGTTGTACGGCCGGAACTCGAAAATCCAGAATAACGATTTGTTCGTTCTTTCTCTCTTAATAGGAAATAGAATGGCATAAAACTTTTTGTGATAACTGATTGTGATCTATCAAACAAGAATCATATAATTTCCTTTTGAGATTTCTATTACGAACGTATTGAACCAGTGTTTTCAGCTATTAAAAAAACGGTAAATTTAGTACGTTTTATAAATGCCAAAACCTGAAATCGGTCGCTGATCATGCGATCGCCCGAAAGTCCGCGTTCTAGCATTAAACATAAATAAAATTGAATCACACTGAGTTCTAGATATTTAAGGTACCTTGAATAATTGAATAATAAATAAAGATACATTTAAAGGTGCATTTATATGTGCAATTTATTGTGTAACCCAACATTTCTTTGTAATTATGCACGCGACCAAGCAGAGTCGCTGTGGGTGGAGAAAGCACTCAGTGAATAGCTATGATACAATATTAAGTTGATAATAATATATATCAAATACATTACACGAATCATCTAGTTTCATCATACATTTATTTATAATTAAAAATTTAAATAGTATAAATATGATCAGCATTTTCTTTTCAAGTCAACATTTTCAGCAAAAACATAAATACAATTTATTTACATGAAAATAATGATACTGATATTTAATAACATAATTTTAAAAAGTTTTATTAATAATTTCCGCTTTCGTTCTTATTCGAAATGACAAATTATTGTAAATGCAGACTTTTTGGGGTTACATTATTTACTTTCGGGAATGTAGATTCTTAACATTCGGTGTTAAATTTTTATTCAAAATTATTACTTTTGAGTTGACGAGGAGCCTCCACGTGGCTAGTGGTGGACAACGGTATTAATCATTTAAATATTGACAGTCATCCTCAACTATCACGTCACATCTACGCCCCATAAAATAATTACATGTACCAGGGGACAAATTATATTTTATATTTTATTTATTATTCTTTGTTGTGGAAATAATCATAGAAACATAAAATTTAGTTTTAATTAATATTTTGCATCAATTGGATTATTTACCAGTGGCTGAATGTCAAGTCTTGGCCAAAATAATTGGCCATTTTGGAGTTTTACTCACATTATTTTGTAAATTTGTTGCCGCTCCCACCCCCCAGCCCCCTTCCAAATCCGCTACTGTTTACAAGCGGGCTGTGGAAATTGGTCTGTCTTTGACCATGTTTCATGAAACGTACTAGATGCACCGCTTTTCGGCAGGTGTACGCTTGTAAAAGAATTCTTTAAAAAAGATTCTATATCTTCCATACCTAAGTTACAAACAGTAGCCACTGCAAAGTGTATGCTATTCCGTGCAGTCATAAGACAGAAATCGCGAAAACATCGTTATCCGGGACTTTCAGGCTTCGGGTTTCGGCCGTATTACACGTAGCGCTTGCCATTTAAATAATAGACAATTTTAAAAAGTATATATGTTGTAACATACAATTTTGTGAGCGGACCAAAGATGCCAAGATGCCATATCAATGAATTTTTTTTTATTAGTAAAAAGGTCATTTGAGGCCTAATATATTTATTAATCTATTTTTATCTTTCCTGCCAAATTGTTGGTAAATCATGATTTATATTCAAGTAGACATTTTCCTAGAAAGTAATTAATATAAAGTACTTGATCCTCCTGTCACTGATCATGTGATCAAATCGCTTCACTATACATTTATCAGGAGCGGGTGCGGGATGGTGCAATTAGTTATCTTCACTAGTCAAAGATTTATGATCCGCCACATTTCTCATGAAGAAACTGCGTGAAATGTGCCTTGATTAGGGAAACTGATGTCTGCAATTTATGATTGTTGCACCACTAATCTGACTACAATCACTACACACTGAACGATTTTCTCAAATCAGCACAAAATGATTTGACTACATTTATGGAAAGATGTGGTGATATATGTGTAAAAAAAAGGCAGAAAATAAGCAATTTTGGATTTTAAAAATCATATGATTTTCAAACATTTGTTTCAGAAAATCCTCTGTCTATGTACAGTTCACCAGCTTGATGCTTTAACCATTGAGCTATGGTGATATACAACCAAATCGATCGATACAATCAATTTCACAAAACATTTAAATTTCCATCTTGTGACGTTGTTTCAAAAAGAGAATAAGCTTTGATATAATGAGCTACCTTAATCAACTAGTTATCATATTCTGACAAATTTATTTTTACATACTAGAAATGAGGAATCTTTATACCTCAGCTGATAAATGTATCAAAACGGCCATAATAATAACAAGAGGCCTATGGGCCACATCCTCACCCGAGTCACCTTGGTCCTGCCTTTGTTGGGTTGTTGTGATTTTTAAAAATATTTTTTTCAATCTTTATTCCCATGACAATTTTTGGTCCCTGTTGATGCCCTAACCTAACTCCAAAGGATCACAACATAATTGAAAATGAATTCATATAACACAGATGCCTACACCAATATGACTAACATGATTTTTCTGTTCTGAATAAGGCCAAGGTCACACGGTCATAGATCATGGTGTGATATGAAATACCTTGCCTTAAGGAATATATATACAAAATATGAAAGCTCAGGAAACATTGAATAGGTGAGATTCTTATTAAAAGTAGAAAAAACTTCCAGGTCAAGACCACAAGGTCAAACACCAAAGTATAAAAAGGTCTTGTCAATATATATATATATATATATATATATATATATATATATATATATATAATATGAAAGCTCTACCTTAAATAGTTCAGGAGATATTGATTAGGTCAAGTTTTTTTTAAAAGTAGGCCAAGGTCACAAGATCAATCACAAGGTCTTGTCATAAAGAATCTATATACAAAATATGAAAGCCCTACCCGTTCATTTTCTTCAAAGTAGGTAAAATTCCAAGGTCACGTGGTCAAAGGTTATAGTATGAAATGAAAGGTCTTGCCACAAGAAATCTATATACAAAATATGAAAGATCAGGACTTATTGGATAGGTCAGAGTTCTAAAAAGTAGGTTCTACTCCAAGGTCAAGGTCACAAGGTTAAACTCCTCTGAATAATGAGGTCTTGCATTTTTAAGAATTTATACACAAATTATGAAAGCCCTACCTAAAATAGTTCCAGATATATCTAATAGGTTTCGTTTCAATAAAAACGGGTCAAACTCCGAGTTCAAGGTCACAAGGTCAAAGACAATGATATGAAATGAAAGGTCTTGTTATAAGAAATCTATATACAAGATATGAAGGATATACCTTAAGTAGTTCATAAATAGTGAATAAGTCACATTAAAAAAAAAAAATAAAAGTAGGTCAAACTTCCAGGATCACACATCAATATATGACATGAAAGTCTTTCCGTAAAGAGTGCATATACAAAATATGAATGCCCTAGCTTAAATAGTTTATGAGAATTTTAAAAAAAAATAATTCTTATATATCAAAATATAAAACTTTGTAAATTTGAACTTTTCTGGCCCAGTGGTTCTTGAGAAGAAGATATTAAAAGATTTCCCAAATGTATTCACATGTAAAGCCTTGATCTCCTATTGTGGCCCCCACCTTCTCCCGGAGGCCATAATTTTAACAAACTTGAATCTGTACTATGTAAGGAAACCGCTATGTAAATCTGAACTTTTCTGGCCCAGTGGTTCTCGAGAAGATTTTTAAAGATTTTCTCCATATAATCACATGTAAACTTTGATCCCTTATTGTGACCCCATCCTACCCATTTTAACAAACTTCAGTTTGAGCTATGTCAGGAAGCTTTCATATAAATTTGAACTTTTCTGATCCAGAGGTTCTTGAGAAGATGTTTAAATGACCCCACCCCATTTTTGCATTTATATAATTATCTTCCCTTTGAAGAAGGCATGACCCTTTCTTTAAAAAAACTTGAATCCCCTTTACCCAAGGGCGCTTTTTACCAAGTTTGGTTGAAATAGCCGAGTGTTTCAGGAGAAGAAGTCGAAAATATGTAATGTTTACAGACAGACGGACGACGGGTGATCAAAAAAGCTTTCAGCTCATGTGAGCTTTTGTTTGTTTGTTTGTTTGTTTTACGTCCCGTCGAGAATTTTTCACTCATATTGAGACGTCACCAGCTGTAGGTGAAGTACCCCAAATTTAGAACTATGCTTAGCGCTCAGGGCCGTAGCAGTGAGGGTTCTTTAACGTGCCAACGCCTACCGTGACACGGGATCTCCGTTTTTAAAGTCATATCCGAAAGACCCGTGATTCTCACTTCTAAATGCCGAGCGTTTGGCGAAGGAGCAATCACTACCTATTTTTCGTCTTAGGTTTGACGCGGCCATGGCACATGCGGGGCTCGAACTAACGACCTCCCGGTTACGAAGCGAACGCTCTAACCACTGAGCTACCGCGACCGGTTCAGGTGATCTAAAAAGATGCAGAGGCAAAGGATAATTTGTATCTTTACATATTTTACATTACCGGAAGCGAATATAAATCGCGTACAGTGCTCGTACATTGTATATAGGGTCACATCCCAAATTCCGTGTTAATTTTACAATTTTTAAGAAAATACACGTGAATCAAAATTTCTAAAAAGATATAAAATCATATGAGGATGGATTTAATTTTTTTTCAGGATTAATTACACCATTATATAAGCATGGAATAACTCAGGATTTGAAAATCCGGTGAACCGATAAATAAATTTTTTTAAAGTTTAAATCAGATTAATTTTCACTTTATCAATCATAATACGCTGTTCTCAAGCATCTTCGCAAAAAGTAAACTTTTCTTACAATCAAATTTAAATTTGATTAATACTCATCGCAACTTTACTGACGCTTGCGCAGTTTGAGTATACGCACAGAAAAGCATACAGACAGAATATTACTCACATATAACAAAACTAAAATAATAATCTTCTAATTCACCAAATCGTTTATTTTATCTACATACTAAATATCAATATAATTATGCTGTTGAACAGTTATTGATCATATTTCAACACCATCACGTTGCCCTCTTCAAACCCCACCCATAATGTGAAATGGTCCACTCCCAGGCAAACTGGAAACTTGTCAATGCCATGCCCGGTCGTAACGAATTTTTCCAGTAATCTTCCGTAGCTGTCGATAAAGCGGATTTCGTTATTCTGATAACCACTAACAACGATTCTATGACGACTATCGCAGCACAAGTCCCACGCTGATATATCAACCACCCAGCGATCCCAAAGAGGTGCTGTTTTGTTGTATTCCTTGTAAATGAACTTCAGACGACCTTCATTTTCGAGAACGCATAAGCGGCCCTTATTTTCTCCTATAACGTCGATGACGCAAATATCGCGGTTTCCATTTTGGACGGCCTTTCTCGGTGCTGTGAATAAGTTTGCCGTTCCATAAACTTGAACTTCCGTTCCATCCATTTTCATTTTTGATATTTTTCTTTGGCTCTGTCTGGAAAGTATGAATTCAAACTTGTCCACAAGACTGACCAAAAGGTGACCATCGTGTGTTAAGGAAACACTTGTCGGTCGCAAGTCTTTTGTTTCAAACAACTTGATGATTACGCCGTCCGTTGAAATTACTTTGTAAATGCATTTGTTGCGGAAATCCGCGCATAACAAGGTCCCATCGCGTGTTTTGCTAAACGAATTTACAACAAATCGGAAATTAAGCTTCTTCATGACTTCTCCATCTTGATCAACTAATGCGTTGGTGTGGCCCTCTCGTTGGTGAATCCACGCCTTCTCAGCAATGGGACAAATTGACTGTATATCAAACACTCCATGCCGAAATGTGGACAGAACATCGAAAGCAATTTTGAATTCTGTTTCGTAATTGCGCGTGCGTTGTGCTGATCTTGGTGTTTTGACATCAACTGAATGCTTTATTGGTTTATTCTTCTCAGAAACGCTTTCTTTGGGAACGAGTCGCCCAAACATCGCTTCCAGTAGATCTTTATCGACGTTTCCCTGCTCGAAAGACCACGATACCAGCTGTTTACGGAAATTATCGGGCAAGTATTCAACCATTGACATCTTCAAGTTCCGATTTGCAGTTATTATTTCAGCATCGGAACCGGATTTGGATTTCTCTGTACAAATCCGTCGGATATTTTCCAAATAAATTTTGTCGGATTCCGCCTTTTCAACTGCAATTTTGGATAACTTGACTTTATCTTTACAGTTCTGTTTTAATTTCCCTTGGATTTCTCGAACGGCGGCTATGAGTCTATCTCCGTGGGCATCGATCCTCGCCAGCTGGTCGCTTATGTCATTAGAAGCTCTTTTGGTATCGGAAATGCTAACAGATAAGAGTCTAAGGTGATCCCTTTGTACGCGTCGCAAATTTTCCGAAAGTTCGTATTTCTTTGTAGTAACGATATCGTGTACTTTGCACCAGTCGTGTGATTTGTGAAGCTTTAGAATGCAGTCCATACACGCGAGAACGTCACACGATTTACAGAAACAGTTCAAGCTCATGGATTTGTGGGCTTCACATTTTATATCCTCATCAATTTTAGTTTCTTGTGAAATTCTCTTTACGTGTGCCATTTTCTGAATTTCCCGAGATTAGATATGTGTACCAGCTCCGACTAACATATATATGTAGTATTAGAGAATTGGATATGCCTTTATGAATAAAAAGAATGAGAATAGTTTGCCCCTTTTGTAACTCAATATATACCTATCGTGGGTCTTTGTTTTAGTTTTTTTTTAAAATATCGGTTTCATTTGATGTACGAAAAAGAACAATATAAAGTCACTGAACCATAAATAAAACAACAAAACTTCCAAGTTGAGAAGAATTTACTATTAATATTACACAAGGCTTATAACAAAACTACAAAATTAATAAACATATTATATACATATACCGGTACATATTATATAAATAATTATA